>ONZH01006531.1:0-21721 GCA_900303285.1 Rhinella marina | reverse complement strand
CCTCGCGTTAGAAAATTTCCAACACCGATTACTGGGTGTTCACCTTCTTGGACCCCCGGTACAAGAAGAACCTTTCCACTCTCATTCCTGTAGAGGAAAGGAGTACGAGAGTGAATCAATATCAACAGGCCCTGGTGCACAAGCTGAAACTATCCTTCCCATCTGACACCGCTAGCGGCAGAGGACGTAGTTCTGTGGGCCAACTAGCGGGGGAGAGGAGGGGAGCAGGCAGCTTGTCAAGAACTGGCAGGGGAACACTCTCCATGGCCTTTGCCAGTTTTATGGCACTCCAGCAAGACTATGTCACCCGTCCCCAGTCTAGGCAGAGTAGGGGGGAGCTGTTCAGAAAGATGGTGAGGGAGTATGTAGCTGACCATCACAATGTCCTGCGTGATCACTCTGCTCCATACAACTACTGGGTTGCAAAGCTGGACACGTGGCCCGAACTGTACGCCTTGGAGGTGCTGGCCTGCCCTGCCGCTAGCGTGTTGTCAGAGCGGGTCTTCAGTGCAGCTGGTGGCATCATCACTGATAAGCGTACATGCCTGTCAACTGACAGATTGACGCTTATTAAAATAAATAAAGCCTGGATTTCACTAGAATTCAAATCTCCACTGGGGGAAAGTAGCTCAACATGAAGATTCTTCATGTATCCTCTCCTCCTTCTCTTCTTACACAAACGCTGAGCCAACAGGCAATTTTTCAGAGGGCCAACTGGCTCGCTTTTCAAACAATGTTTAGGGAGGGCCACCTACAGGCCCTCTCTCCAATCAATTTTTTAGGAGAGTCAACTACAGACACTCAAAAACAATTTTTTAGGAGGGTCAGCTACAGACACTCAAAACAATTTTTTAGAAGAGTCAACTTCAAACACTCTAAATCAATTTTTTGGGAGGCTCAACAACAGCCATTTGACTGCAATCTCAGCCTGACCAAGGCATTGGTGGTGTCACCGCCATGCTGTGTCAGGCTACATTTTTGGGTGGTTCATCTGCTACCTCAGTCTAACTTGGTTACTCTGGGTTCACCGCCATGCTGTGTCAGGGTAAAATTTTGGGTGGTTCACCTGCTACCTTAGTCTAACTTGGTCACTCTGTTGTCACCGCCATTTTGTGTCAGGGTAAATTTTTGGGTGGCTCACCTGCTACCTCATCTAACTTGGTCACTTGTTGGTGTTACCACCATGCTGTGTCAAGCTTATGCCTGCGTCGTGGGGCGGGGGATAGGACAGCAGTGCCAGCATGTGCAGTGGTGTCACCCGCAGGTGGTGATGGACCTTCGTTGCTTTACTAACATGTGATGGGCATGTGCCCTGCCCATCTTGGTCTGGGTCAGCACAATTGTCTTGAGGGTCACCACCAGGCGGTTGCCCAGAATTTGGCGTGATGGTATGATTAGGCTGCCTCAGAGGCATCCATGCATGCTGCCCCTGCTGTTTTCTGTCCAGTTCCGTGGTGTTTCTATCATTTTCTGAGGTTTCCAGGTTTTCAGGCAACCTTCCCTGTGCAGAGCTTTGGTCCCCTGCAAAAAATGCTTGAGTCTCCCATTGACTTCAATGGGGTTCGCTATTCTAAACGAGCATCCGGAAAAATTCAACTCGAATAATGAGCACCCGAACATTCTAGTGCTTGCTCATCTCTACTGACTACCTTACAACAATGTCACGCTTTTCTGCTTGGATGGCGAATGAAGCCTAAAATACTTATTTAAAATGAACACTGACAACCCCACAAACTCAGAATCACTACTTTTTTAATGATATTCACTGACTACCTTACATCAGTATCACGCTTTTCTGCTTGAATGGCGAATGAGGCCTAAAATACTGATTTGAAACTAAACACCCCACAAACTAAGATATATATATATTTTTTTTAAATGATATTCACTGACTACCTTACAGCAATATCACGCTTTTCTGCTTGGATGGCGAATGAGGCCTAAAATACTGATTTGAAACTAAACACCCCACAAACTGAAATATATGTATTTTTTTTAATTATATTCACTGACTACCTTACATCAATATCACACTTTTCTGCTTGGATTTCGAATGAGGCCTAAAATACTGATTTGAATTTAACACTGACAACCTCACAAACTCAGATTCACTATTTTTTTTTTTATGATATTCAATGACTACCTTACAGCAATATCACACTTTTCTGCTTGGATGGTGAATGAGGCCTAAATACTTATTTAAATGTAACACTGACAACCCCACAAACTCAGATTCACTATTTTTTTTAAATGATATTCACTGACTACCTTACAGCAATATTACGCTTTTCTGCTTGGATGGCGAATGAGGCCTAAAACATGTATTTGAAACTAAACACCCCACACACTGAGATATATATATATTTTTAAATGATATTTACTGACTACCTTACAGCAATATCACGCTTTTCTGCTTGGATGGCGAATGAGGCCTAAAATACTTATTTGAAACTAAACACCCCACAAACTGAAATATATATACATTTTTAAAATGATATTCACTGACTGTGTTGATTGTCTTATGGGGAAGTTATTTTAAGAATAAAAGGATCTTGATTAATTCTGATAATAAGGGTGTCATGTTCGCAATTAATACTTTGTCATCTAAATGCGAGATAGTAGTTAAGTTGTTAAGACATTTCGTTTTATGTTGTATGAAAATGAATATTTGGGTTAAAGCTAAATACGTTGAAGGTAAATTGAATGTCTTAGCTGATTCTCTCGATTTCAGTTTGTCAAATTTCGGAAGCTGGCACCAGAAGCGGATCTGGAGGGATTTCCTTGTCCTCGGCATCTCTGGAGGGATTTCCTTGTCCTCGGCATCTCTGGGATATTATATGGGATTAGTATCTAAATCTAATAAACAATCTGTAGCGCCTAGAACATGGGCTGCTTATTCAGCCGCATGGAGGGATTGGTTATTGTTTGTAAATTCTGTAGATCGTGAGATGGATGACTTGGGTTGTGGAATTTTATTTGTCGCTAATTTATTTGATAAACGCTTGTCTTTTTCATCAGTGTCAAGGATTCTGGCAGGAGTCTCGTTTTTTTCAGAAGATTTATGGTAGGAAACCAGTGTCAGCGTATTTCCAGATTAAGCAGATGTTAAAGGGTTACCGTAAAAAACTTTCAGGGATAGATAATAGAATACCTATTTCTGTGGAGATGTTAGGTAGATTGTTTGAGGTTTTACCTTCAGTTTGTATTGATTCATTTGAAGTTTTACTTTTTCGTACAAGTTTTTTATTGGCATTTTTTGCAGCTTTGAGGATCGGCGAATTAGTTTCTGTTAGTCGTTAGGTTTCTTCGGGTTTAGATGTTTCTGATGTGCTATTACAGGGCTGGCCAACCTGCGGCTCTCCAGCTGTTGCAAAACTACAACTCCCAGCATGCCCAGTCTGCCTACAGCTATCATCCTACAGCAGGGCATGGTGGGAGTTGTAGTTTTACAACAGCTGGAGAGCCTCAGGTTGGCCAGCCCTGTGCTATTAAATATGGATTCTGTTGAAATTTTGTTGAAGCGCTCTAAGACGGATCAATTTGGTAGGGGTAGAATCATAAGATTAAATGCTTGGACTGGTTCACATCTCTGTCCAGTTAATATGGTTCGTTATTGGCTTGCAGTTAGGCCAGCTGTTGTTGGTCCTTTTTTGAGCCATAAGAATTGTTCGCCTCTCACCAAGTTTCAATTTTGTGCAGTTCTTAAGAAGTGTTTGTCGTTTCTGGGACTTAGTTCTTTCAAAATTTCTTCACATTCATTCAGGATAGGAGCAGCAACTGAGGCAGCAAGGTTAGGGTTGAATGACACAATTATTAGAAGAATAGGGCGTTGGGATTCTCATAGAGCGAAGTTATATATTAGACCTGATTTGTTGTTGTCAGTCTAAATTTTATTTTAGTTTCAGGTAGTCTGGTAATTGTTTGGATTATTGGACATCCCTATATATTTTGGGCTCAGAAGAGAGCTGGAAAGAGAACTTATACTGAAAATTTATCGTTTGATGTTTCATCTGTTTCATCATGTTTATTGGAAGGGTACCAGAGGAATGGTTTGGAGCAGTTTTTTACGGGAGATTCAGTGTTTATGTGTCAAATTGCCTCGTCCTGACATTTTGGTTTTACATTTAGGTGGGAATGATATTGGTAAAGTGAAAACATGTAATTTGTTATGGGAAATGAAACGTGATTTGTCACTGTTAAGATGCATGTTGCCAGGCACGGTTTTGGTTTTTTCCGAGATTGTGCCTTGCTTAGTGTGGTCTTTCAAAGAAAATTTGTTTTGTGAAAAAATGCGGAAGAGGATCAATAGAGCAATGGAAAAGTTCTTTCCATTGCTTGGTGGTGTGTCCTATAGACACATTGATCTAGAAGGCTGGGTTTTAGGTCTTTTTAGATCGGATAATGTGCACTTGTCAGAGATTGGCATTGATATTTTTAATTTGGGTTTGCAAGGTGCTGGTTTAGCGTAGGACCTGCCTGACCTGAGACCAGCGTGACGCTGGGTAGGTGGGCACAGACGTGTTTTGATCAAAATATATTGGCTAAGAGTCTCAGATTTTATCATATCAGAATGAGGTCTTAGTTTATACAGTATATGTTGTTTGCATCTATTTTTGTGGACTAATACCCTTTTTCTGTGATTTACTTTGATATATATAGCCACTGACATCCGCAATCATTATCACATCATGCAGGATGTTTTTTATCCTTTTGTTTCTGTGAGTTTTGCTTAGTTTATAACATGTACCTGAGGGAGTGGCACCTTCAGGTGTGAATGCGCTCTTAGCTTATCTTGAGTAGCATTCTTGTGCACTTTTGCTCTTCCTATCAAATTGAGCGCCTTGATTGCGTGGTACATATAGGTGTGTTTGCTCCTCCTCTCATTGGTTGCTGTATGCACATAGAGGTCACTAGGAGCAACACACCTATATGTGCAGTGTCCACGCTCCTAGATATAGATGCCCAACGGCATAGTTAGGTTTAGCGTAGGACCTGCCTGACCTGAGACCACCGTGACGCTGGGTAGGTGGGCACAGATGTGTTTTGATCAAAATATATTGGCTAAGAGTCTCAGATTTTATCATATCAGAATGAGGTCTTAGTTTATACAGTATATATTGTTTGCATCTATTTTTGTGCACTAATACCCTTTTTCTGTGATTTACTTTGATATATATAGCCACTGACATCCTCAATCATTATCACATCATGCAGGATGTTTTTTATCCTTTTGTTTCTGTGAGTTTTGCTATTGAGAAAGGGCTGCAATGCTTGTGGGGGGCCTCGCCTTTTTAATGCGTGGCTTGTGGGATGCATCACTCAGCTATTGCTGAGTGGATGTGGTGTAATGGTTTACTAAGCTGGTATTTTATGGGTTAAATTATTAATTATTTATTCTAAATTATTTAACTTATTTATTTATTCTATGGTAATTTATTTGGTAACTCTTAATAAAGCATTGCGGCCATTTCATCCAACGAATGGTGTGTATGTCTTTATTTTTTAGGTTTAAGTTATGTTTTAGTTAGTATAGTAAGTGTAATGTGCCTCCATGTTTAGGCCCCCCAGAGCGTTTAGCTTGCGGGACACATGGAGGCACATACACTTTATTTAATTTTAGGGCAGTTTGGGGTATTTTTTGGTTGTTTCTCCCCCCCCATTTCTTTTATTATCAGGTAAATCTACCTCAGGATTGGAATTTTACCTGAGTGAAGAAAAAAACGGTTCCAGCTGGTTTGAAACAGAGCTTGACTGAAGAGTTGGTCCATCCTGATTGGTTGTCACAGTTGCTGGGGGAGAAATCCTGGATTTGATTCGCTGTTGCTCCTGGTGGCGGGAAGCTGGAATGTTTAAAATGCGGCATCTGGCTGCGCTAAGGTGCCAGTTTGAAGAGGACCTGAGCTGCGCCCACCCGCCCTCCCCAAGTTTTATAATAATTTGTTGTCGCATGCTTTATTAGTGGGATGCATCACTCAGCTATTGCTGAGTGGATGTGGTGTAATGGTTTACTAAGCTGGTATTTTATGGGTTAAATTATTAATTATTTATTCTAAATTATTTAACTTATTTATTTATTCTATGGTAATTTATTTGGTAACTCTTAATAAAGTATTGCGGCCATTTCATCCAACGAATGGTGTGTATGTCTTTATTTTTTAGGTTTAAGTTATGTTTTAGTTAGTATAGTAAGTGTAATGTGCCTCCATGAGGTCTAAAATACTGATTTGAAACTAAACACCCCACAAACTGAAATATATATACATTTTTAAAATGATATTCACAGACTACCTTACAGCAATATCACGCTTTTCTGCTTGAATGGTGAATGAGGCCTAAAATACTGATTTGACATTAACACTGACAACCCCACAAACTCAGATTCACAATTTTTTTTAATGATATTCAATGACTACCTTACAGCAATATCACGCTTTTCTGCTTGGATGGCGAATGAGGCCTAAAATACTTATTTAAAAGTAACACTGACAACCCCACAAACTCAGATTCACTAATTTTTTTTTAAATGATATTCACTCACTACCTTACAACAAAGTCACACTTTTCTGCTTGGATGGTGAATGAGGCCTAAAATACTGATTTGAAACTAAACACCCCACAAACTGAAATATATATTTTTTAATGATATTCACTGACTACTTTACAACAATGTCACACTTTTCTGCTTGGATGGCGAATGAGGCCGAAAATACTTATTTAAAACTAAAACTAATAACCCCACAAACTGAGATTCACTATTTTTTTTTAAATATTTTTTTATGTACCCCTAAACAAGGCTCTGACCTTCTTTCATTGCACTGCAAAAAAGTGACACTAGTGGTGCTTCTTTGCACCCCTAAACAGCCTTCAGAAGACAGTGCAGTATTGTACAAGAGGCACTGCTGCTGCAGTGTGTATGGATAGCGATTCACTGCCTGGTTTTCTGTCCACAAATCGTCCCTCTCCTATCCCTGCAATTCAGGTTATCTATCCCTGATCTCTTTTCTTGTATTTTGAAACGTTTTCCTATCGCTTGCCCTATCTCTCCTCTGGTCTAACATGAATAGCAAATGGTGCTTTCCAGCGCTGCAGAGCTATTTATAGGGCTGTGACATCACAGGACCTGGCTGGCTGCTGATTGGCTACATGTCTGCATGTGATTGCATTGTGGGTGTTTACTTCTTTGTCCCAGAGATCCTTCCCCCATGTCATGCCATGTGCTTGCGGCCATGTTAGGAAAAAAAAAAAGATTCGTTACCACGAATCGCCAGGAAATTCGCATTCGTTGTGAATCAAATTTTCCATGAAATTCCTAACGAATTCCACTTCGTCAGCTTCGATTCGCTCATCTCTACTGATGACCTATCCTGAGGATAGGTCATTAGTAATAAAATCCTGGAAAACCCCTTTAAGTTGACCAGATTTGCAGTAGACAAATTGGCACATACAGTTTTTGAATTTAGCCAGATGCAATTAACCCCTGTGTACGTCTTGATTGGGTGCTAGTTCCAGCATAATGGTGAACACAGTATGTCATGATCTACAAGTGTCACCTCCTGTATGCACGCCGTGATACCGGCATGTAAACGAGTGTCACAGACAGCTGAGCAGTCTGGGCACCCAACAGGGGAACAATCAGAGCGGTAACTGAGATCGCTGTGCTTGGCAGGAATTTAAAGAATTTAAAAATGCAGTCATCTCATTCTGTCTATGAGTGTTGGGGAGAATGGAGCTGAGCCAATTGGGCCCCCATTTTGCTTTCAGGATAGCCAAGCGGCAAGTGCCCCATTGGGTCCTAATCACTGTCAGGGTGGCCAGTGGCCTCAGCGGTGTTAGCTGTAACATCTGCACCGATGTCAACTGTTTAACCCCTTCCATGCTGCAGTCTGCTGTGGCAGTGTACTGATGGCAACTAGAAGCTTTACTACAGCCTTCTAGCTTGTCATGTACAGTAAGTCTGACAGACCCTGCCAGTGGCAGGATGCTGATCAGGCTTAGTGTCACTGACAATACACTATTGCAATGTATTGTACAGCTAACAGACCCACTGGATCTTCAAGAACCAAGTGGGTTTGGGAACAAAAAGTGTTTAAAAAAGTGAAAAACAGTAAAATAAATAAATAAAAGTGTCAGTAAAAAAATATAGCTTTTTCCTATATCCGCACATTTATAATTGGTCAAAAATGAAAAAAATAAAATAAATACCAAGCACATTTGGTATTGCCGCATCCATAACAACCTGATCTATTAAACAAACAGCTTACTTATCCTGCATGGTGAATGCCATTAAAAAATAAAAACAATGACTGAATTGCAATTTTGCCCACCTCACCTCCCAAAAAATGATATAAAAAGTGAGTTGCATATACCCCTACAATGTTACCAATAAAAACTGCAATCCGTCTTGCAAAAAAAAAAACAAGCCCTCAGACAGCTACGTTATGGATGTTAGTATGTGGCGATGCAAAATATAACTTATATTTAATAAAAAATAATTTTGCACTGAACAATTTGTATTACATGAAAAAAACTAATATAAAAAGTGATAAAATCATATGTACCCCAAAATGGTACAAAAAACCCAGTCAACAAAAAATAAAAATGTTAAAAAAATGTTATAGCCCCTAGAAACAATTTAGGCAAATTTCATGTTAAAAAATTCTGCAGCAGTTTACGATTATAAATGTTTGCGTATTCAGGAAAAATTGCCTAACAAGTTGTGGAGTGCATTTCCTCCTGTTACTCCTTGAGAAAATAAAATATTTGGGGCTAAAGTGATATTTTATTGGAAAAAAATGTAATTTCATTTTTCATTTTCACAGCCAAGTGTTTCTATGCACTATGAAATGATTGTTGAGTCAATACATTCACCACACCCTTCAAAGAATGCCTTGAGGGGTGTAGTTTCCAAAATGGGGTCACATTTTGCTGTTTTCCTTACTAGGGGTATCTCTGGGTCTCTTCAAATGTGACATGGCATCCAAAAACCATCTCAGAAAAATCTGCCCTCCAAAAGCCATATGGTGCTCCTTCCCTTCTAAACCCTGCCATATGCCCATACAGCAATGTATAACCATATATGGGGTACTGCTGTATATAGGAAAATATGAATAACAAATAGTGAGGTGCATTTTCTCATGTTACCCCTTGTTAAAATGAAAAAAATTGGATCTAAAATGACATTTTCTTGTAAAATATATAATTTTTTTATTTTCATGGCCAAGTTTTTATTTTCTCTATGAAACAAAGTGCGCAATACCCCCATTAAAATATCATTGGGGGGTGTAGCGACCTGCAAGATAATTTCTTTTTTTCTCATTTGAACAGAAAGATAGCTGTCAGCAAACACACACTCCAAAAAAAAAAACCCTGAAGATTCTTTGAAGTTTCTTTAGGGTTATTGTCAGCTTCCTAGAAAAATAATTCACGGAAAATGGTGCACTACAGCGGAAAATGCAGTTGACAATATATAGCTAAACCCTCACTCTGGTGTTAAAATGAGACTTTCGCCAATATATCCTTATATCAAAGACATACCGGAGCCCGAGCACTGCGTCAAGGTATCGCAAGTGGCAAGGGACCTAACGCTATCCCTACTATGGTATAGGTAATGACAGATAGGTGCATGAGGTCCGAGACACAGCAACCAGCTCCCAGTTACCTCCAGCGTGAAATCACACATACAATGGGAGGGGGGGCGGAGGCTGTATTTCCCAAATTGCCCTGACGTCATGTGACCCAGGCTGCACAGGTGCACCTGAATGTTACCCATTAGTATAATCAAGGCACATTCAACCTGGAGTTGCCACGCCTCCAGGAATAAACGTACAAACAAACTCACGGAAAAAAAAGTGGTCTCAAATGGCAGAACATGCTCAAAAACCCCAATGCTGTAGCGCATTTATAAATGGGGGAGCAAATCCCGCACATGTGGCCCACTGCCGAACGTAATCCCCAGCAAAAAATGCATACAATGGAGGATGCCTGCAGCGGACCACATGTATCACAAAGACATCCTACACAGGGTAGACAAATGTGCGGATGTGACAATCTACATAGAAAAACAATTCACGGAAAATGGTGCACTACAGCGGAAAATGCAGTTGACAATATATAGCTAAACCCTCACTCTGGTGTTAAAATGAGACTTTTGCCAATATATCCTTACAGTATATCAAAGACATGTCAGCTTCCTGGTACAACTAGCATAATACTGCAGGGCTGACTGCTGAGCAATTAGTGTACATTTGTTTTCGCTGCATCATATCTGTCTGTGCTAAATGTGTTGCATTGTAGCAGAAGCATTTTACACCAATAACAACATCTTCTTCTGCTAAATAATTATTTTTTTCAGTGCATATTTGTATTGTTTTTATAATGCATAGTTATAACTGTTTTTTACATGTTGCATTTTAGCAAAAGCAATAACATCATTTTTCTACCAGCAAAATTGAACATAAATTACACCATACACAGAAATCAAACTGCCTTCACTGCACAGTTCAAGTGTTGGTGTGATCTGCGTGAAACCACCTGAAACAGTAGGATGAAATCTGGAACAGGGCATCTCCATGTAGCTCATGTGTTGGTGTGTGGGGGAATATTCTCATAGCAGATTGATATTTTTCTTTTACTCTAAAGAAATCATTTTTCTGACTCTGCATATTTGAGAGCACTTAAAGAGGACCTTTCACCACTTTCAAAAAATCAAACTACACTATGTACCTCATAGTGTATCCCCCTCTGATGGCAGCGGCGCTTTTTTTTTTTCAAAAGGTCCCCCGGTGGCTTCACAGGGCCCCCCGTTCTTCAGCAGGGTTGAACTCCTTCGGCCCTGCTGTGAGCGGTCCGCTCTGATTGGACAGCGCTCACAGCAGGGCAGAAGCAACGCCCATTGAGGAACAGGGAGCCTCCTCCGCCCTGTTCCGATGCTTCTTAATTTACATAAAGCCCGACAGAAGAACGGGGGGCCGTGTGAAGCCACCAGGGGACCTTTTGCAAAAAAAAAAGCGCCGCTGCCATCAGAGGGGGATACACTATGAGGTACATAGTGTAGTTTGATTTTTTGAAAGTGGTGAAAGGTCCTCTTTAAGAAATAAGGCCCAAATCTATTACTGGCACTGATACTGAATTATTCCTGGAGACAATTGTCAATAGCAGTGTCTTCAGTGTGCATGTAAAAATAGAAGGACTTTGATTGCGCATCTCTGTCTTTAAGTTCCAGAAAACAGACTTGCTAACCATTATATTTTTTGTGTGACTGTGTACATTTGGCCAAATGTCTGGAATATGTAAGAGTTCCAAAAGAATTACTCAAGGCCAGATCTTATGCTCCCAGAGCCAGAATGTGGGTAGTAGCAGCAGCAGCCATCCGGCCAGAAGTAATGGACCCATTTTTTTGGGCCCAAAACACCTCCTTTGCATCTGTGACACGGAAATAGAATAGTTAATCAGTCTGTTAATTCTGTGAGTGTCCTCAAAGAATAAGGAGAACATCAAATAAGGGAGGTGGCTACTGCGGCTTTCTGCACTGTGCAGACGGGCCATGGAAGCAGGGATGAGGATTAGGTAGAAGATAATGTAGAGGATGATGAGGTCCTAGACCTCACATGGTATCCAGGTCATCAGAATGATGTGTGCAGTTAAAAGGAAGAGGTGGGGGGGGGTCACACAGCGCCAACCACACAGCAAAAGAGGGATCAGGATGCAAAATCAGAGCTGCCGGCCCCCAGCCAGAGCCTGAGGCAAGGCATAAATGTTCAAAACCTGAGCACCACCTGCATGATCCTGCATCTAACTGCATCTAACCGCAAAGCACGAGCTGCAGTGGAGTAGACACCTCAAGAACCACAAAAGATCAGAGGCTCCTCCTGGTGCCTACTTCTGCTGTGGTCTCGGTCTCTATCTCCCGACTGAGTGTGGCACCTGCCACCCTGCAAACAGAGGATATGGCAGCAAAACCATTACCACAGTCACTGTCACTAAGCATCTCCACACTGTCCCATGGAAGTGTTCAGCTGTCCATCCCCCAAACACTGAAGAGAAAGAGGAAGTATCCCCCTACCCACCCATGAGCCCTGGCCCTGAATGCCAGCATTTCAAAATTGCTGGCCTTTGAAACGCTGCCATTCTGTCTGCTGATGGCAGCTGTACCTCGGTATGTGGTTCCCAACCATCACTACATTTCCATACGGGGCACCCCTGCCTTGCACAAACAGGTGGCGGAAAAAATTAGGTGTGCGCTGCGCAATGCCATCAGTGCAAAAGTCCAACATGTGGACCAGTAAGTACGGGCAGGGACGTTATATCTCCCCAACTGCCCACTGGGTAAATGTAGTGGCAGCTGGGCCTGAGGTGGACAGTGGTTTGGGGCATGTCCTACTGCCATCGAGGATTGCTGGACATTTCTCGGTGCCTCCTGTTGCCTCCTCATTCTACTCCACTTTCTCTTCTGGTTCCTCCTCTACAGCATCTTCATCACGTCAGTGCAACACCTGCACCACCAATTTCAGCACAGCTGGGGGAAATGACAGAAGGCTGTTCTGAAACTCATATGTTGGGGGGGAAAGACCGCACACCATGCAGGAGCTGTGGGTGGGCATGGAACAACAAACCGATGAGTGGTTGGTGCCGCTGAGCCTCAAGCCCGGCCTGGTGGTGTGCGATAATGGGCGAAAACTTGTAGCAGCTCTGGGCCTAGCCAGTTTGATGCACATCCCTTGCCTGGCACATATTCTGAATTTGGTGGTGCAGAGGTACCTGAAAAATTACCCAGATATGTCAGAACTACTGCTGAAAGTGCGGGCCGTCTGTGCTCGCTTTCAGTGTTCTCACCATGCTGCTGTTCGCCTTTCTTCATTGCAGCATAACTTCTGCCTTCCCATGCACCAATTCATCTGTGAAATACCCAGAAGGTGGAACTCCACCCTGCACACTCTGCAGAGGCTTCGCGAGCAGCAGCAGGTGATAGTGGAGTTTCAGTTGCCTCACACATGGGTGAGTCGCTCTGTGGAGCAACACCAATTCAACACCAAAGAGTGGGCCTCCATGCGGAACGTGTGTGCCATGTTGCGCTGTTAGGAGTACTGCACCAACATGGCCAGCTCTGATGATGCGTTACTATACCGCTTCTCTGCCTCCTTGAAAAAATGCTTCAGGCGATGATGGATGAGGATGTGGCACAGGAGGAAGAGGAGGTGGACCAGGAATTATTCACACATTTATAAAGCCAGTCGTCCACATGTGGCTTGTTGGTTCCTGCACCAACAGTACACAACTGTCCAGCCAGGGCACAGTTTTTGAGGATGAGGAGGATGATGATGAGGAGGAGGAACTGATTTTACAGCAGGGTGGCACCCAAATCAGCTTACGGACATCACTGGAGCGTGGCTGGGGGGATACAGAGGACAAGGACAATACACCTCACCGAAGACAGCTTGTTGTTGCATCTGGGCAGCCTGGCACACATGAGTAAGTACATACTGCAGTGCATGCAGCAACTGCCACTGAGTTGCCCTCATTCTTACCACTGCTGATTACTGGGTGGATCCCCACTACAAGGACAATGTGTCATCCTTACTTCCGTCACTGGAGTGTGATTGGAAGATGCACCTGACAGCAGAGGTTCAGTGAAAGCATGAGGCAGAGAAAGAGGAAGTCACCAATGCAGCTGGGGCACAGGTAACACCTCAGAAGGGAGGGTTAGCCGAAATGTGGAAAACCTTTGTTAGTACACCACAACATCCAGCACCACCATCTGATATGGACCATCTTAGCAGGAGGCAGCGTTTCAGCAACACGATGGAACAGTACTTGCCTGCACGTACTGACTGATAGGTCTGCCCCATTTAACTTCTGGGTAGGGATGAGCGAACCCAAGGAAGTTTGGGTTTGCCGGGTTCGGCCGAACTTCAGGTCAAAGTTCGGGTTCGGGACCCGAACTTGACAGGAACTTCATCCCAAACCCGGACCCCATTCAAATCAATGGGGACCCAAACTTCCCTTTATTATTTTCCGTTATAACATGGTTATAACGGAAAATAATAGCATTCTTAAGGCAGAATGCTAAATAAAATAGCCTTCTAGGGGTTAAAAATAATAAAAAAAACTCACCTTGTCCAGTTGACCAAGTGGTAAGCGCGATGACGTCATCTCAGGTCAGGACCTATGATCGAAGTCATCGAGCTTACCACGTGGTGAGCGCGGTGACATCACCGCAGGTCCTTTTGCAGGTCCTGAAAGAAGAAGGAAGACACCGGCTGCGCGATCAAGTGGACAAGGTGAGTTTTTTTTATTATTTTTAACCCCTAGAAGGCCATTTTATTTAGCATTCTGCCTTAAGAATGCTATTATTTTCGGTTATAACCATGTTATAACCGAAAATAATAAAATTACCCGAACACCGAACTCGAACCCGAACTTTTGTGAAAAAGTCCAAGTTCGGGTCCAGGTACCCGAACTCGCAAAGTTCGGTGCGAACCCAAACTTTGCGGTTTGGGTTCGCTCAACCCTACTTCTGGGTCTCCAAATTGGACACATGGCCTAAGCTTGCCCTTTAAGCCTTAGAAGTGATGGCCTGCCATGCGGCAAGTGTATTTTCCAGACATGAGTTTAGAATGACAGGGGGTGTGATCACGGACAGGTGGATCCACCTGTCTATAGCCAACTCAAGTTTAATGAACAAGGCATGGATCCCACAGGACTTGTCCGTACCTTGGGCAGAGTATAGAAGTATACCAGTCGCACTCAGCCATTGTTATACTCCAGCACAGTTTGTTCGTTCTGTTTGCCATTTTCCTATGTTTTGATGCCTCACCAAATGATAAAAAAACAGTGTTGTCTACCTCCTCCTCATTCGCCACTTCCACCTACAACACCATATCCACTGCCTCCTCAACCTCCTACTCTACTTGGACCTCCGCCTCCTGGTTCAAGATTATTTTTTATTTTTTTCTATTCTATGTTATTTTAAGTAATTTTCCTTTCCACATTTGTTTGTAGGACAATTGTCCTGCTCTTTCCCCATTTTTGTTCCTTTTGCAGCCCTCTAGCCCTTACTATGACTATTTTACAGCCATTTCATAGCATCCAAGTTTGGGTCCCCTTTGATTTCTATGAAGTTTGGGTTCAGTGTGAAGTTCGGGTACCCGAGCCGAACTTTGAAGCAAAGTTCAGCCTAATCTGTAGAACCTGAACATCCACAGGTTTGCTCATCCCTATGGACACCATCTGAACCAAATATGTTTATCTTGCTGTCATCAGATCACAGCACAAGGTTCCAGTAATCCATGGTCTTAGTCTGCTTGTTTTCAGCAAACTGCAGACTTACTTGTGCATCATCTTTAGAAGAGGCTTCCTTCTGAGACAAGAGCCATGCAGACCAATTTGATGCATGTGTGCGGCGTATGGTCTGACAAGCTGACCCCTACCCATTTAATCTCTGCAGCAATGCTGGCAGCACTCATACATCTATTTTGACAAGACAGTCTCTGGATATGATGCTGAGCATGTGCATTCAACTTCTTTGGTAGACCATGGTGAGGCCTGTTCTGAGTGGAACCTGTCTTGTTAAACCGCTATATGGTCTTGTCCACCGGGCTGCAGCTCAGTTTCAGGGTGTTAACAATCTTCTTATAACCTAGGCCATCTTTATGTAAAGCAAAAATTATTTTTTTCCATATCCTCAGAGTTCTTTGCCATGAGGTACAATGTTGAACTTCCAGTGACCAGCATGAGAGTGTGAGAGCGATAACAACAAATTTAACACACCTGCTCCCCATCCACACCTGAGACCTTGAAATGACAATAAATCACATAACACTGGGCAGGGAAAATGGCTAATTGGGCACAATTTGGCCATTCTCACTTAGCGGTATAGTCCGTTTTGTTGCCAGCGTTAGATATTAATGGCTGTGTTGAGCTATTTTTAGGGCACACCAAATTTACACTTTTACACAAGCTGTACACTGACGACTTTACATTGTATCAAAGTGTCATATTTTCAGTGTTGTCCCATAAAAAGATATAATAAAATGTAAGGAGTGTACTCACTTGTGTGATACTGTGTGTGTGTGTATATAGATCTTTAGCAAAGAACTTTGCTAATCTCTAGAAGAATTCAAGAACGGCAGGGTAAAGTGTTTGTTTTCTAGCTGCCCCTTTCACTAATGTTCACCAAATGGAAGAAGTTTTTGTTAGCAACGTACATTTATAATTGTAGCCTTCCATCTAGTATTACCCCAAGTTTATGCACAGAATTTCAGTAGTGCAGTACATCTTTGCATGCTGAATTTTTTTGTCTTTTAGTTAATGTGAACTTCAAAGCCCTGCTTTTACTACCTTGAATTCATTTCTTCTGGACATTTACTGATAGATGATGAATGGGTTTTACCCAAGGTTTCATTGAGAAAATGAATTTGATTTGTGAAGCAATTTAAGGAGACCTTTTTGTTTTGTTTTTGTTTGTTTTTTTAACCCTTTCACTCCCGGAGGTTTTTTCGGTCATGCATTTTCGTTTTGCGCTCCCTGCCTTCAAACAGCCATAACTCTTTTATTTTTCTGTTCACATAGCTGTATGAGGGCTTATTTTTTGCGGGACAAGTTGTACTTTCCAACGCCACCATTTAATATTGCATATGGTGTAATGGGAAGTGGGAAAAAAATTCCAAACCGGGTGAAATTGCAAAGAAAACGCTATTCCGCTACAGTTCTACGGGTTTCTTATTTACAGCGTTCGATGTGCATTAAAACTTATCCATTACTTTCATTCTACTGGTCAGTACGAATCCGGCGATACCTAATATGTATAGTTTTTCCTGCGTTTTCATAGTGATAAAATAATTAGAAAGTTGCCCTTTTTTTTTTTTTTTTTTTCCTTGTCACATCTTGACCCCTATAACTTTTTGGTATTTATGTGTACAGAGCTGAATGGGGGCTCATTTTTTGCGGGACAATCTGAAGTTTTTATTGATACCATTATGGGGTGTGTAAGACTTTTTGATCACTTTTTATTTAATTTTTTTTAGAAAAAAAAAGCGACAAAAAACGGCAAATCGCCATTTGGACGCTTTTTTCCGCCACACAATTCGCCGTATTGGAATTTTTTTTTATATTTTAAAAGTACAGGCGTTTTCGGTCACGGTGATACCCATGATGTCTATATTTATTGTTATTTAGGTATTTATTTTTTAATTATACGGAAAGGGGGGTGATTTGAACTTTTATATCTTTTTTTATTTTTTATATATTTTTTAACATTTTTTTTAATTTTTTTTTTACTATTTGAAAGCTCAAATATGGGCTTATATATTGTGGCTTTTTTTTTTTCTTTATGAGCAATCAGGGATTTTCTAGACTCAGAAATCCAAGAATTGCTCATTTCTTATCCTGGCCTGCCATCTAGTGGCCAGAATAAGAATTGCACTTTGAAAACTGTAATCCTCACCAGCGAGGATTACAGTTTTCATATGGTGTACAGACACCCCGATTGGCCACACGGGGTGTCTGTACATGGTTCAGACGCAACTAGATGCCGTGATCACGTGTGATCACGGCATCTAAACGCCCAGGAAGACGCCGCCGATGGCGGTAAGTAGCGGCAAGTCTCTGCTGTTAGAAACAGCAGCCGCTGTTGTACGGCGCTGGGAGTGTAAGGGTTAATGGTCTCGAAGTTGTGTCGAGACCAGTATCGCCGTGAGAAATATTCACAGAAGGGGAAAAGTGGTGGGAAAAAGAAGCCATACTTGTATACCAGACATCTTCAATTTCTCAATCCAGTGCTCAAATTGCACCCATAAGTACTAGTATCTTTTATATATATATATATATATATATATATATATATACACACACATACATAGTACTGCTATAAAATACTACATGCTGTTATATATTACGGTATACACTTATACACTGTTACATACTGCTGTGTACTACTATACACTGTTATATACTGCTGTATATACCATACGCGGTTATATACTAATGTATACTACCATACACTGTTGTATACTGGCGCTACTTGCCCCACAATGCAGCCAAACACAGACAATAACGGGCGGCCAGGGAAGGAGAGGACAGTGCTCGCCTGAGCATGGAGCTGGGGACCGCGGTGGTGGGACATAGTTGGTGTTACAGTTGTTATTAATCTTTTCCTACAAACTGTCATAGTGATGCTTAGTACCCGCCACAACCTACTACCTGGGGTGAGCACGAGCACCACATCACTCACCTCGATTCTGCATGGGGTTGGCTGCCAGACTCCTGTCCCAAATGTTGCAGGCTACAGCCTGGCTTCTAGGCATCTTTCTTTGCATGTGTATTGGTGTCTATTTATTGAACCTTTCCATACAACACTGAAAGGGTTAATTCCTCATTTAGCACAATGTTCAGCTGTTTGACTAATGAGCTAATCAGCCCTTCTATATATGCTGGGCTGTTTGCTCCACCCCTTCTCCTTTCCTTTTGATTTCACTTTCTTGCTGGGCCTTGCAAAAGAGTTATAATCAAATTGTCTGTGTACCCACTCTGCCTGTTTCGTAGAATCGGACTCTGGCACCTGACCTGACCCATGCTTGTTCACCATGCTCACCTTGAGCTGCCTGACTTGACCTCTGCATTGCTTCATGGATTCACAGATACTTTGCCTGCCCTTGCCTCTAACTTATGACTAGAGATGAGCGAATCCTAAAAGATTCGGGGATTAGGTATTCGGCCCGAATCCCACCGCGGGATTCGTGGATTTGGGCCGAATCACGAATCCCATTAAAGTCTATGGGAGACCCGAATCTTTTTGCAGGGGCCAAAGGTTCTGCACAGTCGGGGGGGGGGGGGTCAATTTTTTTTTGGCCCGGGGGGTGGGGGTAGGTGGTGGGTTGGGGGGAGAGAGAGACTAATGGAATATTTTTAACCCCTAAAGGGTTAAAAATAATAAAAACAAAAATCTCCTCCACTTGTTCGCGGCGCAGCCGGTCCGGTGTCTTCTTTCTTCTTTCACGGCCTTGAAGGACCTGCAAGAGGACCTTTGGCGACGTCACCGCGCTCACCACGTGGTGAGCGCGCTGACGTCATCGAAGGTCCTTTTGCAGGTCCTGCAAGGCCGGGAAAGAAGACACTGGACTGGCTGCGCTGCGAACAAGTGGAGGAGGTGAGTTTGCCTTTATTATTTTTAACCCTTTAGGGGTTAAAAGTATTCCATTAGTCTCTCTCCCCCCGCAACCCACCACCTACCCCACCCCCACCCCCGGGCCCAAAAAAAATTGTGGAGGTACTGAGGGGGGGGGGAAGAAGGTGGAGGCACTGGGGGGGTCAAGCTGGAGGCACTGAGGGGGGGCACAAGACGCTGATCTGAGGTCTGATGGGGGCACAAGACGCTGATCTGACGTCTGATGGGGGCACAAGACGCTGACCTGAGGTCTGATGGGGGCACAAGACGCTGACCTGAGGTCTGATGGGGGCACAAGACGCTGACCTGAGGTCTGATGGGGGCACAAGACGCTGACCTGAGGTCTGATGGGGGCACAAGACGCTGACTTGAGGTCTGATGGAGGCACAAGACGCTGACCTGAGGTCTGATGGGGGCACAAGACGCTGACCTGAGGTCTGATGGGGGCACAAGACGCTGACCTGAGGTCTGATGGGGGCACATTGTGTTGATCTGAGGTCTGATGGGGGCACAAGACGCTGATCTGAGGTCTGATGGGGGCACAAGACGCTGACCTGAGGTCTGATGCGGACAGAAGACGCTGATCTGAGGTCTGATGGGGGCACAATGTGTTGATCTGAGGTTTATTATCCCTGTACGGTGACATCACTGTGTTTATTATACCTGTACGGTGACATCACTGTGTTTATTATCTCTGTACGGTGACATCACTGTGTGTATTATCCTTGGACTGTGACATAATTGTGTTTATTATCTCTGTATGGTGACATCACTGTGTTTATTATCTCTGTACGGTGACATCACTGTGTGTATTATCCCTGGACTTTGACATCATTGTGTTTATTATCTCTGTACGGTGACACCACTGTGTTTATCCCTTACACTCCCAGCGCCGTACATGTACGGCACAAAAATGACTGCCGCAAGTCCCAGCGCCGTACATGTACGGCGCTCTGATCGGGCGGGCGCAGGAGCTGCGCCTGCCCGATCAGCGGCTGGGGTCCGGCTGTGCCCAAGTGCCGGACCCCTGCTGAATGCGCCAGCATCGTCGAAAACACCAATGCCGGCGCATTAACCCTTCATGTGCCGCGGTCAGCGCTGACCGAGGCACATGCGGTGTGCGGGAGTGAAAGGACTTCAGGATGGTGAGCGGGGGGGGGGGGCATCGGGTCCCCGCGCTGCTGTGAGGAGGACCCGATGGCTTGGATAGCAGCCCGATGCCCCCTGGATCACACAGGAAGCAGGCTGTAAGTGTATTACATTGAGTAATACACTTACAGCCAAAGCATTACAATACAAAAGTATTGTAATGCATTGTAAAGGGGATCAGACCCCTAAAAGTTAAAGTGGAAAAAAAAGTTAAAAAATAAAGTTTCCTAAAAAAAAAAAATAATAATAATAATAATAAAAGTTTCAAATAAAAAAAAAGCCATTTTCCAAAAAAAGTTTAAAAAAAATTGTAAAAAAAAGGTAAAAAAAGATAGATAAACATATTAGGTATTGCCGCGTCCGTATCGACCGGCTCTATAAAAATATCATGTCATTCACCCCGCCAGGTGAACGCAGTAAAAAAAAAAAAAAAAAAAAAAAACACGTGCCAAAACAGACATTTTTTGGTCACCTTTTCTTACAAAAAGTGTAATAGCAGGCGATCAAAAAGGCGTATTTATCCCAAAATTGTACCAATCAAACCGTCATCTTGTCCCGCAAAAATGATACCCTACCTGAGACAATCGCCCGAAAAATAAAAAAAATATGGCTCTCTGAAAATGGCAACACAAAAAACAGATTTTATTCTGTTCAAAAAGAAATCTAATGTGTAAAACTTTCCAAAAATAAAAAAGTTACACATATTGGGTACCGCCGCGTCCGTAACAACCTGCTCTATAAAAATATTACATGAGATGGCCCCCCAGGCGAATGCTGGGAAAAAAAAAAAAAAAAAAAGTGCCAAAACAGACATTTTTTGGTCACTTTCCCTTACAAAAAGTGTAATAGCAGGCGATCAAAAAGGCGTATTTACCCCAAAATGGTACCAATCAAACCGTTATCTTGTCCTGCAAAAACGATACCCTACCTGAGACAATCGCCTGAAAACTTAAAAAAATATGGCTCTTTGAAAATGGCAACACAAAAAAAAGATTTTATTCTGTTCTAAAATGCATCTAATGTGTAAAACTTTCCAAAAATAAAAAAGTTAGACATATTGGGTATCGTCGCGTCCGTAACAACCTGCTCTATAAAAGTATTACATGAGATGGCCCCCCGGGTGAATGCTGCAAAAAATAAAAAAAAAAACTATGCCAAAACAACCATTTTTTCCCCTCTTACCTCACAAAAAGTGTAATAGCAAGCGATCAAAAAGGCGTATTTATCCCAAAATGGTACCAATCAAACCGTCATATTGTCCCGCAAAAACGATACCCTACCTGAGACAATCGCCCAAAAAATAAATAAAATATGGCTCTCTGAAAATGGCAACACAAAAAACAGGTTTTATTCTTTTCAAAAATGCATCTAATGTGTAAAACTTTCCAAAAATAAAAAAATTACACATATTGG
>ONZH01006530.1:670000-875456 GCA_900303285.1 Rhinella marina | reverse complement strand
GATATGACAAGGAAAAAAAGGGCAACTTTCTAATTATTTTATCACCATCTAAACGCAGGAAAAACTATACATATTAGGTATTGCCGGATTCGTACTGACCAGTAGCATGAAAGTAACTGGTCAGTTTTAATGCACATCGAACGCTGTAAATAAGAAACCCGTAGAACTGTAGCGGAATAGCGGTTTTCTTGCAATTTCACCCCATTTGGAATTTTTTTCCCGCTTCCCACTACACCATATGCAATATTAAATGGTGGCATTGGAAAGTACAACTTGTCCCGCAAAAAACAAGCCCTCATACAGCTATGTAAACAGAACAAAAGCATAACCGAAAAAACCTCCGGTACTGAAAGGGTTTGTACAACCCATGGCTGGCATGGTGGGAACATATAGGGAAGCACCCAACTAGGTGCAACGAAGGTCCATCACCCATGCCCATGCTGGCACTGCTCTCCTATCCCCAGCCACACGATGCAGGCATAAGCCTGACACAGCATGGCGGTGACACCAACAAGTGACCAAGTTACATGAGGTAGCAGGTGAGCCACCCAAACATTTAGCCAGACGCAGCATGGTGGTGACAACAGAGTGACCGAGTTAGACTGAGGTAGCAGGAGGTGAAGCATCCTCCAAGTGGGCAGTATATGAGCGGCCCCAGGGTCAGACTCGGTCAGAGTATGTGAAATGTTCAGGGTGGCCGAACGCCGGACTCGACGGCGGACCCGTTTCGGGTTATCGATTGTCGAAATGTTGGCTGACATCAAGTTTAGTATCTGTTCTTATCAGTTGCTGTGGCTGTTGGTGGTAAAGTGGTGAGCATAGCTGCTTCCCAAGCAGTTGACCCGGGTTCGATTCCCGTCTATCGCAGGAGGCAATTAGAAGAAGAGCCAAATAAAAATCAGTACAATATCTAATACGTCCCCTACCCGGGTAAATTGTTTGGAGAGAGGGCCTGTAGGTGGAGGGAAGGAGGTTGAGCTAGAAGAGCCAGAGGAGTGCCCCCTGGGCTAGCGTGTGTGGTGGTGACAACAGCCGGATGGAGTTCGAATGACGACGCAGGACCCCAACTTAAAAATTTAGCATCAACCGGTACAATTGTCAATTATGAGATTTATCAAGTGTGGTATGTGTTCTATGTATACTACTCAGTTTAATACCGTATATGGCACCTATCCGGAAAAATAGTTTGGAGAGAGAGAAAGATAGGAAAAAGACGTAAATTGTTTGGAGAGAGGGCCTGTAGGTGGGGGGCAGGCTGAGGGGAAGGAGGTTGAGCTGGAAGAGCCAGAGGAGTGCCCCCTGGGCTAGCGTGTGTGGTGGTGACAACAGCCGGATGGAGTTCGAATGACGACGCAGGACCCCAACTTAAAAATTTAGCATCAACCGGTACAGTTGTAAATTATGAGCTCGATCAAGTGTGGCATGTGTTCTATGTATTCTTCTCAGTTTAATACCGTATATGGCAGCTATCCGGAAAAATTGTTTGGAGAGAGAGAAAGATAGGAAAAAGACGTAAATTGTTTGGAGAGAGGGCCTGTAGGTGGACCTCCGGAAAAATTGTTTGGAGAGAAGGGCCTGTAGGTGGACCTCCGGAACAATTGTTTGGAGAGAGGGCCTGTAGGTGGACCTCTGGAAATATTTTTGGAGAGAGGGCCTGTAGGTGGACCTTGGGAAAAATTGTTTGGAGAGAGGGCCTGTAGGTGGACCTCTGGAAAAATTGTTTGGAGAGAGGGCCTGTAGGTGGACCTCCGGAAAAATTATTTAGAGAGAGGGCCTGTAGGTGGACCTCTGGAAAAATTGTTTGGAGAAAGGGCCTGTAGGTGGACCTCTGGAAAAATTGTTTGGAGAGAGGGCCTGTAGGTGGACCTCCAGAAAATTATTTAGAGAGAGGGCCTGTAGGTGGACCTCCGGAAAAAATTGTTGGGGCCTGTAGGGGACCCCGGAAAATTGAGAGGGCCTGTAGGTGGACCTCCGGAAAATTGTTTGGAGAGAGGGCCTGTAGGTGGACCTCCGGAAAAATTATTTAGAGAGAAGGGCCTGTAGGTGGACCTCCGGGAAAAATTGTTGGAGAAGGGCTTAGTGGACCGGAAAATTGTTGGAGAGGGCCTGTAGGTGGACCTCCAAAAAATTATTTAGAGAGAGGGCCTGTAGGTGGACCTCCGGAAAAATTGTTTGGACAGAGGGCCTGTAGGTGGACCTCCAGAAAAATTATTTAGAGAGAGGGCCTGTAGGTGGACCTCCGGAAAAATTGTTTGGAGAGTGGGCCTGTAGGTGGACCTCTGGAAAAATTGTTTGGAGAGAGGGCCTGTAGGTGGACCTCTGGAAAAATTGTTTGGAGAGAGGGCCTGTAGGTGGACCTCCAGAAAAATTATTTAGAGAGAGGGCCTATAGGTTGACCTCCGGAAAAATTGTTTGAAGAGAGGGCCTGTAGGGGGCCCTCCTGAAAAATTGTGGTAAAAGAGTGCCAGTTGGACCTCTAAAAAATGGCTTTTTTGGTCAGCGTTAGGCAAAGAGGACAAGGAGGAGGAGGAGGAGTAGGAGGAGTAGAGAAGAGGAATCGGATACATAAGTTATTTAAATCTTTAGCTGCTTTCCCCCGGAGGAGATTTGAATTCCGGTGAAATCCAGGCTTTGTTCATTTTAATAAGCGTCAGCCTGTCAGCGCTGTCAGTTGACAGGCGTGTACGCTTATCGGTGATGATGCCACCAGCTGCACTGAATACCTGCTCTGACAGCACGCTAGCGGCAGGGCAGGCCAGCACCTCCAAGGCGTACAGTGCCAGTTCAGGCCACGTGTCCAGCTTTGAAACCCAGTAGTTGTATGGAGCAGAGTGATCGCTACAGACGTTGGTATGGTCAGCTAGGTACTCCCTCACCATCTTTCTGTACAGCTCCCCCCTACTCTGCCTAGACTGGGGACAGGTGACAGTGTCTTGCTGGGGTGACATAAAACTGGCAAAGGCCTTGGAGAGCGTTCCCCTGCCAGTGCTGGACAAGCTGCCTGCTCGCCTCCTCTCCCCCGCTACTTGGCCCACAGAACCATGCCCTCTGCCGCTAGCGGTGTCAGATGGGAAGGATTGTTTCAGCTTGTGCACCAGGGCCTGTTGATATCTATTCACTCTCAGACTCCTTTCCTCTGCAGGGATGAGAGTGGACAGGTTCTGCTTGTACCGTGGGTCCAGGAGAGTGAACACCCAGTAATCGGTGTTTGAAAAAATGCTTATAACACGAGGGTCACGGGATAGGCAGCCTAACATGAAGTCTGCCATGTGCGCCAGAGTCCCAACACGCAAGAATTCCCTCTCCTCACTGGCCTGACTCTCCATTTCCTCCTCCTCCTCTTCAGTCCATACACACTCAAGAGTTGAGAAGGACTGAGCACTGGTACCCTCTTCTGTCTCGCAGACATTCTCCTCCTCTTCCTCCTCATCCTCATCCCCCTCCTCCGATACGCGCTGAGAAACAGACCGGAGGGTGCTCTGGCTATCAAGCGACGTATCTTCCTCCACCGTCTCTTGTGACAAGCGCAAAGCATCCGACTTCATGCTGAGCAGTGAGTTTTTCAACAGGCAAAGCAGCGGGATGGTGAGGCTGATAATGGCGGCATCGCCGCTGACCATCTGTGTTGACTCCTTCAAGTTGCTCAACACCTGGCAGATATCAGACATCCACGTCCACTCCTCATTGTAGACTTGAGGAATCTGACTGACCTGACTACCAGTTCTGGTGGAAGTTGACATCTGGCAGTCTACAATCGCTCTGCGCTGCTGGTAAACTCTGGATAACATGTTTAATGTCGAATTCCATCTTGTGGGCACGTCGCACAACAGTCGGTGAGCGGGCAGTTGTAGGCGGCGCTGCGCTGCCCTGAGAGTGGCAGCATCTGTGCTCGACTTGCGGAAATGCGCACAGATGCGGCTCACCTTGGTGAGCAAATCAGACAGATTGGGGTACGTCTTGAGGAACCGCTGAACTATTAGATTGAACACGTGGGCCAGGCATGGCACATGTGTCAGTCTGCCGAGTTGCAGAGCCTCCACCAGGTTACGCCCATTGTCACACACAACCATGCCTGACTTGAGGTTCAGCGGTGCCAGCCACACATCGGTCTGCGCCGTGATGCCCTGTAACAGCTCTTGGGCGGTGTGCCTTTTGTCACCTAAGCTCAGCAGTTTGAGCACCGCCTGCTGGCGCTTACCCACGGCACTGCTGCTGCGCCTAGAGCTACCGACTGAAGGCGCCGTGCCCACGGATGGTAATTCGGTGGAGGAGGAGGGGTCGGAGGAGGAGGCATAGTACGTCTGAGAGACCGTGACCGAGGTAGTCCCCGCAATCCTCGGTGTGGGCAGTACATGAGCGGCCCCAGGGTCAGTCTCGGTCCCAGCCTCCACCAAGTTAACCCAATGTGCCGTCAGTGAGATATAGTGTCCCTGCCCGGCAGCACTTGTCCACGACCTTCTCAGAAACTGCGTTGGTCAGGGCACTGATGATGTTCTCTGACACGTGCTGGTGTAGGGCTGGGACAGCACATTGGGAAAAATAGTGGCGGCTGGGGACCGAATACCGAGGGGCATCCACCGCCATGAGATTGCGAAAGGCCTCGGTCTCTACCAGCCTATAGGGTAGCATCTCCAGGCTCAGCAATTTGGAGATGTGGACGTTGAGGGCTTGGGCATGTGGGTGGGTGGAACTGTATTTCCTCTTGCGCTCCAGCGTCTACTGTAAAGAGAGCTGAACGCTGCGCTGGGACACATTAGTGGACACTGTGGAGGATCGTGGAGGCGTAGGTGTGGTTTTCCGGCGGGAGGCGCTCGTGCCGGGGTCCTGGGCAGGGGGTTGACTAGCAGAGGCAGCGAGTGACACAGGGGAAGGAGCAGTGGTGTGACCCGCAGGAGGTGGTGAACGGCCTTGGTTCCATTGAGTGGGGTGTTTAGCACTCATATGCCTGCGCATGCTGGTGGTGGTTAGGCTAGTAGTGGTGGCACCCCTGCTGATCCTGGTGTGGCACAGGTTGCACACCACAGTCCGTCGGTCATTCTCATTTTCTTTAAAGAACCTCCAGACTTGCGAACATCTAGGCCTCGCCACGGGAGCTTCACTACGTGAAACAGTTGCTGCTGATGCACCAGCTCTGGCCCTGCTTCTCCCTCTGGTCACACCACTGCCTCTTCCAACCTGTTCTGGTGCAGCACTTGCCTCCGCCTCAGAAGCACTGTCTTCACTCGGCTTATCAACCCAGCTTCGGTCAGTCACCTCGTCATTCTCCGATTCCTCAGTCTGCTCCCCCCTCGGACTTCCTGCCCTGACAACAACTTCACCACTGTCTGACAACCGTGTCTCCTCATCGTCCGACACCTCTTTACAAACTTCTTCCACTAAGTCAACATTGTCATCATCATCATCACCCACAGACTGCGACAGTTGGAAAACTTGGGCATCGGGAACGAGGTCAGCAGCAACCTGAGAAATGGTTTGTGACTCTGGGAAGGGTCCAGAAAACAGTTCCTGAGAGTATGCCGGATCGCATTCCAAATTTTCCTGGGAGGGGGCAGACTGGGGGGAAGGAGGTTGAGGTGGAGGAGCCAGAGGAGTGCTCCCTTGGGTAACGTGGGTGGACTGTGTGGAAGACTGACTGGTGGACAAATTACTTGAAGCATTGTCCGCAATCCACGACATCAGCTGTTCGCACTCTTGTGGTTTCAACAATCCTCTACCACGTGTCCCTGTAAGTTGAGACATGAAGCTAGGGAGTGTAGCTCTGCGGCGTTCCCCTGCTCCCTCATCAGCAGGTGCTGTCTCACCCTGCCCAGGACCACGGCCTCTGCCCCCCTGCAGTAATTGAATGCCCACGCCCTCGACCCTTAGCCCTGGGGTTCAACATTTTCTGTATATAAGTGTATTATATAAAAAAAATAAAATAAATGGGCCTGCTGTACTGAAACCCACAAACTTGTTCAGTCTGGTTTAATTAAGTGACGTACAGAATGTGTCAACTGGACAGAAAATACGGATTGTAGATTGTAGATTTGTATCACTGAGCTAAAACAACAAAAAAACTATATTTTTTATATATATATTTTTTTTTTATTTTTTTTTTATTTTTGTTTTTTTTGGAACGTGACGTGCAGAAACTATCGTAGACCTAACTCACACCCTGCTGACGGTGGCTATTTTGACTGCGACCCAGACAAATGTCGCACAGAGATTTTTGTGATCAAGCTATATACGAGAGAGCAAAAGACCTTGTTGGATTAAGTGACGTACAGAAAGTGTCACCTGGACAGAAAATACCGATTGTAGTGAGTGGACAGCTGAACTGTGGCACACAGAATGGTTCCACGCAGCTGTGTGAAATGGATTCGTATCACTGAGCTAAAACAACAAAAAAACTATTTTTTTTATATATATTTTTGTTTTGTTTTGTTTTTTTTGGAACGTGACGTGCAGAAACTATCGTAGACCTAACTCACACCCTGCTGATGGTTGCTATTTTGACTGCGACCCAGACAAATGTCGCACAGAGATTTGTGTGATCAAGCTATATACGTGAGAGCAAAAGACCTTGTTGGATTAAGTGACGTACAGAAAGTGTCACCTGGACAGAAAATACCGATTGTAGTGAGTGGACAGCTGAACTGTGACACACAGAATGGTTCCACGCAGCTGTGTGAAATGGATTCGTATCACTGAGCTAAAACAACAAAAAAAAACTATTTTTTATGTATATTGTTTTTTTTTTAATATTTTTTTTTTTAGTTTTGTTTTTTTTGGAACGTGACGTGCAGAAACTATCGTAGACCTAACTCACACCCTGCTGACGGTGGCTATTTTGACTGCGACCCAGACAAATGTCGCACAGAGATTTTTGTGATCAAGCTATATACGTGAGAGCAAAAGACCTTGTTGGATTAAGTGACGTACAGAAAGTGTCACCTGGACAGAAAATACCGATTGTAGTGAGTGGACAGCTGAACTGTGACACACAGAATGGTTCCACGCAGCTGTGTGAAATGGATTCGTATCACTGAGCTAAAACAACAAAAAATATTTTTTAATATATATTTTTTTTTATATTTTTTTTTAGTTTAGTTTTCTTTTAACGTGACGTGCAGAAACTATCGTAGACCTAACTCACACCCTGCTGACGGTGGCTATTTTGACTGCGACCCAGACAAATGTCGCACAGAGATTTTTGTTATCAAGCTATATACGTGAGAGCAAAAGACCTTGTTGGATTAAGTGACATACAGAAAGTGTCACCTGGACAGAAAATACCGATTGTAGTGAGTGGACAGCTGAACTGTGACACACAGAACGGTTCCACGCAGCTGTGTGAAATGGATTCGTATCACTGAGCTAAAACAACAAAAAAACTATTATATATATATATATATATATATATATATATATATATATATATATTTTTTTTATATATTTTTTTTTAGTTTTGTTTTTTTTGGAACGTGACGTGCAGAAACTATCGTAGACCTAACTCACACCCTGCTGATGGTGGCTATTTTGACTGCGACCCAGACAAATGTCGCACAGATATTTTTGTGATCAAGCTATATACGTGAGAGCAAAAGACCTTGTTGGATTAAGTGACGTACAGAAAGTGTCACCTGGACAGAAAATACCGATTGTAGTGAGTGGACAGCTGAACTGTGACACACAGAATGGTTCCACGCAGCTGTGTGAAATGGATTTGTATCACTGAGATATAACAATAAAAAAAAAAAGGGTTATATATGGAGATAGCTGCACTACTAGTACCAGCCAGCCAGCCAAGCCAGGAGACAAAAAAAAAATGTCTTGTAGCCCTTAAAAGGGCTGTTGGGTTCTTGTGAGATCACTCCTGCCTAACAAAGAACTAAATGCAGGCCCTAACACTCTCCCTGAAACGCAGCAGCTCTATCCCTAACGACATCCAGACAGCATCTGAGCCGAGCACCGCGGGCAGTCACTAGTATATTCCAGGGTCACCTGATCAGGCCAGCCAACCCCTGCTATCGACATGTAAGGGCCCTACGTGATGCTGGGTGTACCGCAGAGTCTCCTGGCTTGTGATTGGCTGAGTTTATAGGGGCAAAAAATGCACAATGCGGAAGTTGCCATTTCCTCGAGCATGGCGAGATACTCGTCCGAGCAGCGAGCACTTACGAGTACCGTAATACTCGGACGAGCATGCTCGCTCATCTCTAAAGGGAACCTGTCATCATGAAAATGCAAAGTAATCTGCAGGCAGCATGTTCTAGAGCAGGAGGAGCTGAGCAGATTGATATATAGTTTTATGGGAAAAGATTCAGTATAACTTGTATGTCATTCATTTAAATTCCTGCATATTCTGTACTTTAAAGTCAGGGAGGCGGTCCTATCATTGATTGACAGCTATCTGTGTATACACAGTCATAGAAGGAAGGCTGTCAGTCACTGATAGGACCTGGACTTCAAAGCCTTGAATGAGCACAGATATAAATGAATAAATGATAACTTTTACTAAATCTTTTCCTGTAAAGCTATATGTCAATCTGCTAAGCTCCTCCTGCTCTATAACATGCTGCTTGTAGCTCAGACACCATGTTCAACCTGACAGGTTCCCTTTGAGATATACATAGTAACATAGTTTTTTGGGCCAAAAAAAAAACATCTTTTCATACAGTTTGGCCTGTTATCCTGCAAGTTGATCCAGAGGAAGGCAAAAAAAACCTGCGAGGTATAAACCAATTTTCCCCACTTTAGTGGAAAAAATTCCTTCCCGACTCCAATCAGGCAATGAGAATAACTCCCTTTATCAACAACCCATCTCTAGTAACTATAATCTGTAGTATTGTTACCCTCCAGAAATACATCCAGGCACCTCTTGAACTCTTTTAGAGAACTTACCATCACCACCTCCTCAGGCAGAGAGTTCCATTGTCTCACTGCTCTTACAGTAAAGAATCTTCCACTATGTTTGTGTACAAACCTTCTTTCCTCCAGACGCAGAGGATGTCCCCTCGTCACAGTCCTGGGGTTAAATAGATGATGGGAGAGATCTCTGTACTGACCCCTGATATATTTATACATGGTTATTAGATCTCCCCTTAGTCACCTTTTTTTCTAAAGTAAATAACCCTCATTTTGATAATTTTTCTGGGTACTGTAGTCCACACATTCCAGTTATTACTTTAGTTGCCCTCCTCTGAATCCTCTCCAGCTCTGCTATGTCTGCCTTGTTCACAGGAGCCCACAACTGTACACAGTACTCCATGTGTGGTCTGACTAGTGATTTGTAAAGTGTCAGGACTATGTTCTCATCACGGGCATCTATGCCCCTTTTGATGCAACCCATTATCTTATTGGCTTTGGCAGCAGCTGTCTGACACTGGTTTCTGCAGATTAGTTTGCTGTTCATTAAAATTCCTAGGTCCTTTTCCATGTCAGTGTTACCCAGTGTTTTACCATTTAGTATGTACTGGTGACTTGCATTATTCCTTCCTATGTGCATAACCTTACATTTGTCAGTGTTAAACCTCATCTGCTACTTCTCTGCTCAAGCCTCCAATCTATCTAGATCCATCTGTAGCAGTATACTGTCCTCTTCTGTGTTAATTACTTTACATAGTTTAGTGCCATCTGCAAAAATTGATATTTTGTGCAAGCCTTCTACAAGATCATTAATAAATATATTGAAGAGAATAGGGCCCAATACTGACCCCTGTGGTTCCCCACTAGTGACGATGACCCAATCTGAGTGTGTGCCATTAATAACCACCCTCTGTTTTCTATCACTGAGCCAGTTACTTACCCACATACAGACATTTTCTCCCAGGCCAAGCATTCTCATTTTATATACTAACCTTTTATGTGGTACAGTGTCAAATGCTTTGGAGAAGTCCAGATATACGACATCGCCGCGGTCAAGTCTAGAACTTACCTCCTCATAGAAACTGATTAAATTAGTTTGACATGACCGACCTCTCATGAAGCCATGCTGATACGGCGTTATTTGCTTATCTTCATTGAGGTACTCCAAGATAGCATCTCTTAGAAAACCTTCAAACAGTTTACCCACGACAGATGTTAAACTTACCGGCCTATAGGTTCCGGGCTCTGTTTTTGGACCCTTTTTGAATATCGGCACCGCATTTGCTATGCGCCAATCCTGTGGAACACTTCCTGTCAGTATAGAGTCCTTAAACATCAGAAATAAGGGTCTGGCTATGACATTACTTAATTCTCTTAGGATACAGGGGTGTATGCTTCCGGTCAGGGGCGGATTGGCCATAGACCTTACAGGGAAATTTCCCTGTGGGCCGATGCCCAGGGGACCGTCTGGGCCCTCCAAATGGCCTGCCAGTGGAAGTTTTTGGGTGTATTTTGTGCTGCTGGCAGTATTTTGTGATGGGGCTGTGGTATTTGGCTCTGTTGGGGTGGTATAATGTGCCAGAATATGGTATTGTTGGCCCTGACTTCCATCAATTTGGACTCAACTACACAACGGGGCCACTTTTAGTATTTTTTCCAGGGCCACTTTAAGTTCCCAGTCCGCCCCGATCCTGGCGATTTGTCTATATTAATCTTTTTAAGACGCCGCTGTACTTCTTCCTTGGTCAGACAGGGCACTTTTAATGGGGAATTTACTTTTATATTCTGCATTTCATCTGACAGTTTATTTTCCTCAGTGAATACAGTGGACAAAAAAATATTTAGTAGCTTTGCTTTCTCCTCATCGCTCTCTGCAACTCCACCCTCATTACTCTGTAAGGGGCCAACATCTTCAGGTTTATACTTTTTACCATTTATATAATTGAAGAACATTTTAGGGTTAGTTTTACTCTCTTTGGCAATTAATCTCTCAGTCTCTAGTATGGCTGCTTTTATTTGTCTTTTATTTCCTTATAGTTTTTCAATGCTTCCTCACTCCCCTCCTGTTTTAGTGATTTAAATACTTTCTTTTTGTCATTTATTGCTTTCTTTATAGTTCTATTTATCCACATTGTTTTTTTCTTGTTTCATAACCTTTTATTCCCATAAGGTATGTACCTCTCACAATTAGATATTAGAATGCTTTTAAAAATCTCCCATTTTGTGGCTGTATTTTTATTTTTGAGGACTTTGTCCCAGTTAGTTAGGCCTATGGCCTCTCTTAGTTGGCTAAATTTTGTTTTTTTGAAGTTTGGTATTTGTGTTCCTCCCTGAAGAAACACTCTTTTGAATGACAATTGGAAGGTTATTATGTTATGGTCACTATTTCCCAGGTGTCCCCAACCTACACATCTGATGTTCTGTCAGGTCTATTGGTTAATACTAAGTCCAGTATGGCTGTCCCTCTAGTTGTCCTGAGCCAGTTGGGAAAGGTAATTATCTTTGGTTATTGCCAAGAACCTGTTTTCTTTATGAGATATACAGGTTTCAGTTTCCCAGTCTATATCTGGGTAGTTGAAGTCCCCCATAGTAACGACCTCATTATGATTTGCCGCCTCGTCTATTTTGTTTAGATTTTCTGTGGACTCTGGTATATTAGGTGGCTTATAATAAACTCCTATTAGTATTTTATTTTTGTTTTTTCCTCTAGTGACTCCACATGTTCATGTCCCTCACTTATATCTTCCCGGAGTGTGGGCTTTAGACAGGACTTTACATAAAGGCAGATCCCTCCCTCTCTCCGGTTTCGATGATCCTTTCTACACAGACTGTAACCCTGTGCGCAGGGGCGGTCTTGGCATTTCTGGGGCCCTAAGCGAAGTTATGTCCGGGCCCCCTTCCCCCAGTGACGCGTCACGCCCCTGATGACACGCCCCCCAATGACACGCCCCCACACACACATCAAAGACTTTTTAACAATAAAATACTGTCAAACAATTAACAATTAACTCACTGTTAAACAATGAAAGAATGTGTTTTTTCCACACTTATTGTATATCACTCTCCTATCTGTTTTTTACACACTTGTCGTGTATGATTCTCCTGTTTTTCACACACTTGTGGTATCTGACTCTCCTGTTTTTCACACACTTGTCATATATGATTTTCCTGTTTGCCTCTGTGTCTCCTGTTTTATTTCTCTCTGTCCCTTCTCTATCACTATTCATTATATATTACAGTCAAGTCAACTACCCTGAGCTGGCTGTCTTTGTCACTGATGATCCAGCAGCTGCAGCTGCAGCCTGCAGCAGCACTTCTACTCCCAGTCCTCCTGGCTCCTGACTCTCTCTACTACAGTGCTGTGCTATATAATATTAAAATCAGATTCGCGCTTTTTTACAAAAATTACGTCAGCAGCACATCCCAGCTCTTCATTGGCTGAGCTGGGGCACATGCTGCTGACCATCACTCACTGGAGGTTGCCCACAGTCTATAGCGTGTCCCAGACTCCCAGCTCTCTATTGGCTGGGCTGGGACACGTGCTGGAGCCTGGGACACTGACGCAAGCTTCCTGCTACACTTTCGGATTTGAGAGTGAGAGGGTGCGGTGCGCGCAGCCGCAGTGAGGCCGGTCCTCGGGCCACGGCGGACAAATGCAGTAAGTGACAGCTGGGCAGGCGGTCTTGGGTACCGGCATAAGAGAAGAGCGTGGGGGCCCCCTTGGACGTAGGGGGCCCTATGCAAATGCATAGGATGCGTGGTTCCCAAGACCGCCCCTGCCTGTGCGTTAACTGCCCAGTCATAGCTATCATCCAGCCATGTCTCAGTTATTCCCACTATGTCATATCATTTACATAACTGCATAGTGGAAACTTTAACAAAGCCCCTTATTACATTACCCATAGAATTGAAATTTTCTTGGACTTAGACTTTCTTGGACTAACATACAGATGTGAAATCTGTTGTACTATGGCATCTAATATATGAAGCTAAGTGTATGTATGTATGTGTGTGTATGTCCGCTAAAGGAATCCGCACCGTCGCAGCTACAATCACAAAATTTGGCACACAGGTACATCAGAACGGGTCTCAGCTCTCCAGGACATACAGTTCCTGAGATATTCCCAAAAAATGCATTAGCCAATAGAAGCCTGGTCATGACCCTTATCAGCCAATAGAGGCTCACAGGCAGTTAGTCTCCACACACACCAGGTTTCCATAACAATCTAGCCAGTTCACTGTTGTAGGTCTGCTTTAAAGGTGCAGAGCGCTGTGGATGACACTGTTAAAGGAATATGCCGGTTACCTTAAATATAACTTATGTTTTAGACTAACTCATCATCAATCATTACCTCATATAATGTAAATTTCACATATTTACCGTTCAGTAGTAATAAAAGATGTTTTCTTCAACTGCTATCCACTGTGTTTCCTCCTAAATTACTATGGCATCGATCTGTAATTCAGGCCACCCTCAAAAGAAGGACTAAAAATCCCCACCCCCAGGACCCACTAAGTCACTCTCCGACTCCATCAGGCCACGCCCCTTCCACTCCGCATCTGACCGGGATTGAAAAAATGAAGGTAAAAATCAACTTCTGTCAGCTGCAGGGGTGGGAGGGTGACTTTCTCTCTGCAGCTCATGCTCAGACTGCACAGTGCTGGTGTCTGAGAGTGAGCTGTTCAAAAGGACATCTCTGTGTCCATCCAGGCCCTGCGCATGACAGAGGACAGGGAGTCTGAAAGCCAGAATGTCCAGCCTCCCCTAAACGTGAAGCTGTGCCACCAGTCTCCATGAAGCCACACCCCTAAACACGAGGCCAAGCCCCCTAGTTCCCTGAAGACACGGAGGAGAAGCTGTGGATGTTTCTGTTAATGGGCGGGCACTGTAGAGGTCACTCTCAATATCTTTTAACAACACACACACAAACATTAACCCCTTGAGGACAGAGCCCATTTTGGCCTTAATGTCTGGGCCAAATTTTTTAATTCTGACATGTGTCACTTTATGTGGTAATAACTTTGGAACGCTTTTACTTATCCAGGCCATTCTGAGATTGTTTTCTCGTGACACATTGTACTTCATAACAGTCATAAATTTGAGTCAATATATTTCACCCTTATTTATGAAAAAATCCCAAATTTACCAAAAATTCTGAAAAATTTGCAAATTTCCAAATTTCAATTTCTCTACTTTCAAAATACACCGTAATACCTCCAAAAATAGTTATTATTTTACATTCCCCATATGTCTACTTTATGTTGGCATCATTTTGTAAACGTCATTTTACTTTTTTAGGAAGTTAGGAGGCTTAGAAGTTTAGAAGCCATTTTTCAAATTTTCACCAAATTTTCCAAAACCATTTTTTTTTAGCACCAATGCAGATATAAAGTGATTTTGAGGGGCTTACATAATGAAACCCACCATAAATGACCCCATTTTAGAAACTACACCCCTCAAATTATAAAAAACTGCTGTTACAAACTTTGTTAACCCTTGAGGTGTTCCACAAGAATTAATGGAAAATGGAGGTGAAATTTCAAAATTTCACTTTTTTCGTAGATTATTCATGTTAACATTTTTTTTCTTGCAACACAGCAAGGGTTAACAGCAAACTAAACCTCAATATACATTCCTCTGATTCTGCAGTTTACAGAAATACCCCATATGTGGTGGTAAACGTCTCTATGGGTTTGTGGCAGTGGTCAGAAGGAAAGGAGCGCCATATGGATTTTGGAGGCAAAATTTGCTAGAATAGTTTTTAGGCACCATTTTGTAATTGAGAGACCCTGACGTACCCCTACAGTGGAAACCCTCATAAAGTGACCCCATTTTGGAAACTACACCCTTCAAAGAATATATTAAGGGGGGTACTGACCACTTTGACCCCCTAAGCATTTTACGGAATTTGGAAACACTTGGCTGTGAAAATGAACATTTTTTTTCTTCCAATAAAATGTTGCTTTAGCCCCAATTTTTTTTATTTGCATAAGGGGTAACAGGAGAAAAGCCCCCCCATAATTTGTTACCCATTTTCTCCTGAATACGGCAACACCCCATATGTTGTGGTAAACTGCTGTGGGGGCACATGGCAGGACTCAGAACAGAAGGAGCGCCATATGGATTTTACAACACAGATTTTGATGGAGTGGTTTGCGGGAGCCATTGATTTTTATTTTTTTGAGTTATTGTCTTATGTGGGGGCTCATTTTTTGCAGGATGAGGTGAGGTTTTCATTGGTACCATTTTGGGGTAAATACGCCTTTTTGATCGCCTACTATTACACTTTTTGTGAGGGAAGAGGGAAAAAATGGCTATTTTGGCATAGTTTTTTTAAAAAAATTTTTACAGAATTCGCCTGGGGGGCCATCTCATGTAATATTTTTATAGAGCAGGTTGTTACGGACGCAGCTATTTTTTTGTGTTGCCATTTTCAGAGAGCCATATTTTTTACAGTTTTCAGGCGATTGTCTCAGGTAGGGTACAGTTTTTGCGGGACAAGATGACGGTTGAATTGATACCATTTTGGGGTAATTACGCCTTTTTGATCGCCTGCTATTACACTTTTTGTGAGGGAAGAGGGGAAAAAATGGCTATTTTGGCATAGTTTTTAAAAAAAATTTTTACAGCATTCGCCTGGGGGGCCATCTCATGTAATATTTTTATAGAGCAGGTTGTTACGGACGCAGCGATACCCAATATGTCCAACTTTTTTATTGTTGGAAAGTTTTACACATTAGATGCATTTTGAACAGAATAAAATATTTTTTTTTGTGTTGCCATTTTCAGAGAGCCATATTTTTTTCAGTTTTCAGGCGATTGTCTCAGGTAGGGTACAGTTTTTGCGGGACAAAATGACGGTTGAATTGATACCATTTTGGGGTAAATACGCCTTTTTGATCGCCTGCTATTACACTTTTTGTGAGGGAAGAGGGGAAAAAATGGCTATTTTGGCATAGTTTTTAAAAAATTTTTTTTACAGCATTCGCCTGGGGGGCCATCTCATGTAATATTTTTATAGAGCAGGTTGTTACGGACGCAGCGATACCCAATATGTCCAACTTTTTTAATGTTGGAAAGTTTTACACATTAGATGCATTTTGAACAGAATAAAATATTTTTTTTTGTGTTGCCATTTTCAGAGAGCCATATTTTTTTCAGTTTTCAGGCGATTGTCTCAGGTAGGGTACAGTTTTTGCGGGACAAGATGACGGTTGAATTGATACCATTTTGGGGTAAATACGCCTTTTTGATCGCCTGCTATTACACTTTTTGTGAGGGAAGAGGGGAAAAAATGGCTATTTTGGCATAGTTTTAAAAAAAAAATTTTTACAGCATTCGCCTGGGGGGCCATCTCATGTAATATTTTTATAGAGCAGGTTGTTACGGACGCAGCGATACCCAATATGTCCAACTTTTTTATTGTTGGAAAGTTTTACACATTAGATGCATTTTGAACAGAATAAAATATTTTTTTTTGTGTTGCCATTTTCAGAGAGCCATATTTTTTTCAGTTTTCAGGCGATTGTCTCAGGTAGGGTACAGTTTTTGCGGGACAAGATGACGGTTGAATTGATACCATTTTGGGGTAAATACGCCTTTTTGATCGCCTGCTATTACACTTTTTGTGAGGGAAGAGGAGAAAAAATGGCTATTTTGGCATAGTTTTTAAAAAAAATTTTTTACAGCATTCGCCTGGGGGGCCATCTCATGTAATATTTTTATAGAGCAGGTTGTTACGGACGCAGCGATACCCAATATGTCCAACTTTTTTATTGTTGGAAAGTTTTACACATTAGATGCATTTTGAACAGAATAAAATATTTTTTTTTGTGTTGCCATTTTCAGAGAGCCATATTTTTTTCAGTTTTCAGGCGATTGTCTCAGGTAGGGTACAGTTTTTGTGGGACAAGATGACGGTTGAATTGATACCATTTTGGGGTAAATACGCCTTTTTGATCGCCTGCTATTACACTTTTTGTGAGGGAAGAGGGAAAAAAATGGCTATTTTGGCATAGTTTTTTTTATTTTTTTTTTACAGCATTCGCCTGGGGGGCCATCTCATGTAATATTTTTATAGAGCGGGTTATTACGGATGTGGCGATACCTAACATGTTTATGTATTGTGTGTTTTTTTTATTTTTAATCAATTTTTTTAACTTTTTTTTCACTTTTTTTTTTTTTTCACTTTCTTGACTCAGATCCACTTGGTTCTTCAAGAACCAGTGGGTCTGGTATTTTACAATACACTGCAGTACACTGTATAGTGTACTGCAGTGTATTTTCTTATAGCCTGTTCAAGCTCCTGCCTTTAGCAGGAGCTTGAACAGGCTTCCATGGCAAGCCAGACGAAAGCGTCTGGTTGCCATGGTAACCATCGGGACGCTGCCACAGCAGAGCAGCGTCCCGATGGAAGGGAGAGGGAGCTTCCTCCCTCTCATCTGCCCACACCATCGGCGCTGCCAGCGCACCGCAGCGCCGATGGGAGAGGAAGGGAGCGCTCCCTCCCTGTTAACCCCTTCCATACAGCGGTCCCTACGGACCGCGGCATGGAAGGGATTAAACTGCTGACATCGGTGCTAGCACCGATGTCAGCAGTTTCAAGCAGAGTATCAGCTGTATGCTGATACTCTGCTTGAATACCGCTCGGCCATCCTGAATGATTATTGCGGGCGGCACTTGCGGCAGCCGCCCGCACATTGCAAATCTCCCCCCCGCCCGCCCACCCATCTGCCCACAGCCAATCAGGGGGCGGGGGGACACCCTGACCTCCCCCTAAATACTGACACTCGGCGGGGATTCGCTAGAATAGCGCTATCCCCGCCGAGTACCCCTTGCCTGCTGTGAATGGCTGGTCTGAATAGACCAGCCATTCACAGCGATCGCCTTTATGGGGGGTGCACGGCACCCCCCGAGGCCTTAACTATGGGTGGCTGGGTGTCTTAAACAGCACCCATTACAGCATGTAACCCCCCCTGCACTGAGCAGGGGGGGTTTACATGCAGGGCGTACCGGTACGCCCTGTTGCACTAAGTACCTCGTGCCCAGGACGTACCGGTACGCCCATTGTCGCCAAGGGGTTAAATAAAATAGATTAAATATACCCAGGCAAAACCGGGACCTTCAGCTAGTACTATATTAAAACTAATGACAAATCTGAAGTAAAACATAGTTATTCTCTACTTGCCACCTGTGAGTCATTCTGGAGGATCTGAATATGGACTGCTGTGGTGTAGTTGACAGCTCTGATGTCAGGTCATTCTGCATAGTCCTGGTTTTGGTCCATACATTCAAACATGCACACAAGCTTATTTCCCAAATGTAATATCAACACAGCCTTACCTTTCAGTGACACTTGTTCTGTTTGACCACGTGGACAGTTTTAGGGAGAGTCACGGGGTCCTGAATTTCTTCTACTAAAGGACAATGATGGAGAGTCAATACAACTGTGTTATTTGGACCTTTAATGCAGCAGCAATTGTATGTTGTGTGAAAGAAATTAAGTAGTTGATGAACAGAATTGTGCTAAGCTGTATTTAATTATCAAATAGTCTCCATCTTCTGTATTAATCTCCATTAGATGCCACTTTATGTTTAAAATAAATATGAGTCACCATCACTTGAGTTCTATAGGAAGTTAGCTAGTCCATGCGAAAAGAGGAACTTGGCAGAACTTGATATATTTGGGCATGGAATTTTCCAGAATAGATGAGTAATGCATTTATGTCTTGCGTGTCATTAGTCATTACCATTTTTTTGATTTGTTGTTTTAATGTATACTTGTATGATTGTGATTGGATATATTAAAATTGATGGCTAAGGGGGGTGGCTAGATCCACCATGTACATCTAATAAAATTGGCTCTCTAGGCGTGTCTGCTCCAGAGAGAACCGTTTGACCAGCAAGCTGTCTGGATGTGCGATTCTTAGGCTGCCTGCATCCCCTGGCACCTGGGGACAACTTATTAACATAATTTGAATCCCACAGACAACAGAGTGAAGTCTCCTAATTTGGGACTTTTCCTAAATTGCAGCGACAGTTGTATGATGCTTTTCCCTAAATCAGTGCCTTAACACAATCCTGTCCTAGACCTAATATCTCTTTGACATTAAGTGATGTTGTGAGTAGATTGATGAGAAAGAAATGAATATGGATGATTCAGATTAGAATAAGTCTCTAACGTAAAAAAAACTACAAGGATAAGCCTGAAGGCTTACTGACTGAACCGTATAATGCTGCCTAAAACAGTAGCAAAGGCTTGTAGCCATTTCTAAGGATTTTGGCACTCTACAGTTGGCCATAGACAGTAGACTAAAGTTTATCAAGACATTATCACCTAAAAAGAATGTCCGTTGGTTAAAATTGAACTATTATCGTTTGCAAACAAGTCTGCCTTATTATTTTCGTCCAATAGTCAGACAAAAGATCTTTTGTTCAAAGGAAGATCATTCATGAACAAAATACCTTTTTTTAAAAGGACGTTCCCAGAAAGATGTTTTTTCCATTGTCAGGTTTCACTGAACATGTATAGCCAGTTTGAACAACTGTAACAGACAATAAGGACTAAAATGTTTATGGCTGTGTCTGCAAAATGGACATTCACCAGATGATTGATTGTTCAACTGATGTTCAACCATCAACCAACTTCTATCTAATGTCTATGGCCAGCTTTAGGTTGCCAAATGGCCAGGGCACAAATCTCTAAGTTGCATAACGAATACATCCAGAGCTGTCTTGGGAAGGTTACTTTTTTAAATTGTTCCCAATATTCCTCGAAGCAGCCAATATATCTTAAGGAGATGTAGAAACATTCAACCAAGTCTGCAAGCATGACAGAAGCCTCATTACTGTGGAAGCAACAAACCTTGAGCCTGTGTGTGTCAGCTATGATGTCTGTACCTCATGCACAGATTACTGCAGCTGTGGGAGTCGAGCATGGTTTCATCAGAAGAGGAGACCACCAACCCTTTAAAAAGTCCATGGTCACAAGGAGAGACCATTGTACCCACTGTGTCTAATGTAATTCCTAGCAGAGCCGTGATGTTTGCCTCTATACTCATGGTCGGGTGGCATTTAGCTCTTTTTTTTTTTTAAATAATCTCTGGACCCACCCACCTATACTATGTCTGCCAAATCAAGGTCAAGCAAAATGCCCAGTGTAATGGCAAGACACACAACACTAGCATCTTACACCACCATTCCTTCCTCTCAGGAGCAGAAAGTAGAGGGCCCTTGTGCAACTTAGGAAATAGTAAAATATAAGAAACCTCCTAGAACCAGAAATTAAGGAAATTAAGACCATTAGTAAAAAATGAGTATGGTATGTGGACTGTAGTGGAAGCATATACATATATTCTTACACAATGTACATACATGTAAGCATATGGAGATCATATATACAAAGGCACATACAAAATATATTGATCAAATACACAGTTTTACATAGACCAGGGATCAGCAAACTCCATCACTCCAACTGTAAAACGATTTACTTCTTTGAGAGCAGCCAAGCCATTGTGCATTATGGGAGTCGTAGTTTCACCACAGCTGGAGTGCCAGAGGTTGCTAATTCCTAACATAGACAGACAGACATATTTACTTGCAGGCTCCTAGAGATGTTTCCCTTCCTCAGTCCTCCTTCACAAACTTGCTAAATGATCTTCAAGCTCTGTGACTGGAAACATTTCTGCTGTTTTCTGTCACATGCATGCAGATAATAGGAGTACTCGGATGTCTCCTCTGAGTTGCTGCTTCAGAAAACCATTACATAAACACCTTCCTCACAGGTCAGATAAGGGGCTGTCCGTCCCGTCGCCTCCTCCCAGCTGTTAGATGTACCATCGTTAAACATTATATTACCTTACACAAGTTCAGATTTTTGTGTTGGTTCTCCATTGACTGCAGTGATCTAGTTCTTCATATCCACGGTTCACTCCATGGACCCCACAAATTCATCTGTACACCATCAGCTTGGAGCAGACACTTTCTCCTATGTTTCATGTCCTGCAGGAGCACTGGGATTATATAGCTGCAGTCAGGACCTACATGTTCAAGCTCCTCAGAGCCAGGCCCAAGCTCAGAGAACCTTCATCTCTGACACTTCTGCAGCCAAGGATGCAACTTTATCATCAAACGTGCTCCAGAGAGAAGGAAATCAGAAGGTCCAGAACCTACAAGGCCGTGCACTGGATTCAGTCAGCAAGATGTTGTGCACATTTATATCTGATAGAGATTTTGCTGCTATGAGAGGGAACATTACTAACGTACCCTTCCACACTTTGAGTCGATTTGGCTAATCATATCTTAAATCTGAGCCCTCAACCTGGGCATTGCAGAAACAGTTAACAAGAACTTCATTGCTGCATAAGCTTCTACAGAGAGACTTTAGAGAGAAACAGGGAGAAGGACTACTACAACTGCCATCTTTGCTGCTGTCCATACATTGCAGTTAGGGAGGAATTACATTCATGTTCTACTTGGAATTGTGCCTTGTTATTGTCGGATATAATACCACTCCTATTCTACACTTCAGTAAAGAGAGACCTCTTTAGTTACACTGACTGTTACCATTCACCAGCCATTACTCTAGCTCTCCTGCCTTGCACTCAGGCCAACACCTAACATCATGGGCATCCCAATTACCACAAGGCAGGAGCCTCAACACAAGGTAGTGCCCCAAAGGAAGAAAGAGTGTGCCCTCCAGTCACTGCGTGGCTCTAGGGCGTGCCAGTGTGAGGATTATCACTGTGATTTGCGAGTATAACCATCACCACAAGAGCCACTCCCATCTTCCATCCGCTCTTTCTGGGCTGCTGCAAATTTTCATAGGCTTGATTGGTTTTCTCCTCTATATGAAATTGGGAAGGTTTACTAAGTTGCACCACAAAACTGGCATACATGTCTTGCACCACATTTATTATATTTTTATAGATCCAGTCATTGCAGATGCGGCAATACCAAATATGTCTATTCTTTCTGGATCAACTTGCAGGATAACAGGCCGTACTGGATGGACAGATGTCTTTTTTCGGCCTTATAAAATATGTTACTATGTTACTATGTTTTTAGTGGTTTCTATTTTTAACAATTTTTAAATTACTTAATTCGGGAAAAGGGTGCTTTTTTTTTTTTTTTACATGTGAAACACTTTTTTATTTTACGCTTTGTGTCCCCCATAAGGTCATACAAGACCTCTGGGGGATATTTAACATCACCTTTTATATTTGTTTTTTTACTATTGATTTCTCCTGTAACTGGGGCTGACAGTTACAGGGGAATACAGCCCCCAGAGAGGCTGTATAGCAGTATACTATGCTGTACAGCTTCACCAGCCTCACTGCAGGGGTGATCAAGGTTTCTCGGCCCCGACGGTCATATGACCATTGAGACTGGAACAGGAAGCAGCATATTGGTTTCTTAGCTGAATACAGAGCAGTTACTGTCCCTCGTATCACTATGAGAGGTGATTAACTGTCATATGCGATAGTTCCACAGATGATCACACCAGCAGTTGGGGCAGTGTGTCACTCCACAGCAAAGTCTGGAACGCTCACCAGGAGGCATCCATACTGCAACCTGACTGTCATGAGACCCCAAACAGAACCTGGATTCATCACTAAAGATGATACAGTTCCAGTTCTTAGCAGTCAAGGTCTCTCCTTCATAATATCACTGTAAACGAAGTAGACGATAGCTTTCAGTCAATGGCTGGACATATAGTGAGTGCCATGACACCAAATTTCCTTCTTCTAAGCACCTGGAAATGGTCCAGTGAGAGACAGGGGGGTGCAATAAACATCTGTGTCTAGATGGTGGACAACGAAACTATGGGTGCTGCTCGTGCTTGTTAGTGACTACTGTCCTCTCTAATAGTGATCTGTCTGGGCCATCTGGAGCCTGTTCGTGGTGTGTGCGTAACCTCAAATAACCACTGCTCCCAACAACTCCTAACAACTAGGTCAGAATGGCCAAGATGGCGGGCAATTCAATGGAAAAAACATCCTGCTTCTCTGAGTCCAATTATGGGATTCCTCCTAAAGTTTGTCAAATGGGCCTTTGAGTGCTTCGTAGAGGCATGTCTAGCAATCAATGATCTCTCACCAAGAGGTACACTACCCAAAAGGCCCCAGACAAGGGGATATAGACAAAAAACTTCAACAAGAAGAAACGCGTTGGATATATCGTCTACAAAGCCTCAGCCCAAAAGGCCTTAATGAAGGATTCACCTATTCATCTTTTATTTAAAAGTTGATTTGGCAGACTTTAAAGTTTCATACAATAAGAATTAAATAAATATATCTAGAAAAGAAAAAAAAAAAAAAATATATATATATATATATATATACATATATATATATATATATATATTTTTTATTTTTATTTTTTTTATTCGGTTATAAGAAACCGGAGGAACATAAGGAGGGGATTAGTTAATTGATAAAGAAGAAGGTAGGATTTGACAATCCTCTGTCAAAAAAGGACAATAAGAATAATTGAAGTAAAAGAACTACAAATCACTAGTCAGACCGCACATGGAGTACTGTGTACAGTTCTGGGCTCCTGTGAACAAGGCTGACAGAGCAGAGCTGGAGAGGGTTCAGAGGAGGGCAACTAAAGTCATAGCTGGAATGGGTGGACTACAGTACCCAGAAAGATTATCAAAATTAGGGTTATTCACTTTAGAAAAAAGACGACTGAGGGGAGATCTAATAACTATGTATAAATATATCAGGGGTCAGTACAGAGATCTCTCCCATGATCTCTTTATCCCAAGGACAGTAACCATGACGAGGGGACATCCTCTGCGCCTGGAGGAAAGAAGGTTTGTTCACAAAAATAGAAGAGGATTCTTTACGGTAAGAGCAGTGAGACTATGGAACTCTCTGCCAGAGGAGGTGGTGATGGTAAGTTCAGTAAAAGAGTTCAAGAGGGGCCTGGATGTATTTCTGGAGGGTAATAATATTACAGGTTATAGTTACTAGATATGGGTTGTTGTTGATCCAGGGAGTAATTCTGATTGCCTGATTGGAATCGGGAAGGATTTTTTTCCCCTAAAGTGAGGAAAATTGGCTTCTACCGCACAGGGGTTTTTTGCCTTCCTCTGGATCAACTTGTAGGAAAACAGGTCGAACTGGATGGACAGATGTCTTTTTTCGGCCTTATAAACTATGTTACTATGTTACTATGTTAGAACCACTGGTGACAAGATTGAGTTCCCCAAAAGAAAGGGATCATAAATACAATATAATGACTAAAATAAAAATTAAAATCAATAAAAAAAAATAAAAAATGGTAATAATTACCAAAACCAAATGTAAATCTCAGCAAAATAAACCTATGGTCTCAAGTAGCAATGAATTAAAGGAATGCATAGAAAATATGTAACACTCATATAATACCCATAAGTTTTGAGAGATTAAAAAATTAATATAATGAGAGACGGTTATATAAATATAGATGACCATAGGTTCATTCAATTTATTAAGAATATAAAATCATATCTATTAGTAGTTAGTGTTTATGGATCTCAATAACATTCCACATACATCCTTCTACATTAATAAATAAGCTATAGAAGATAGACTTGCGCACTATGAAAGATTTGAGCGATGAGAGACTAAGTCCCGAGACATGCGCAGAGGGAATAAAGTGAGCGGTGATGTTGAGGGCGAAAACTCTAAGATCTTGCGCATGCACGGGATCTCGGGAGATCGCTCTTATCAGCAGCAGCAGGAAGATGTCACGAAGGAGGAGGATTGGAGACCAACGAGAAACCAATAGGTAATACCTGAGTAAGGTAATCGATGATGTAACAAGGATGTACTGTAGGATCCCAATTGGACTGGGAGAACTGAGGTCACCAACAGAGCCTTTAAAATGACAGATCCCCGCCCACAACAGCTGCCGACTGCCCAAACCCCTGAAGACGCCGAACGCTCGGTGAAACATGTCGGGGGACAGCCTCTGAACAGGTTTTAGAGCAAGCAGGGAGCAACTGGCAAATTAAAAGAGATATTTAAAAACTAGCAAGCGTATAGCAAGTGTGGGTGGTAGCACGCGGCCACTGACACACATAGGCTATACAAAGACTTTACAGGAATTAGAAAGCTATATGAGGCAGTAGCCAGAGCTCTCCCTGATACTTTTAAACACACAAGGTTATTCTTCATTAATTGATTTCACGTTCTTTAATTTCTCTTCCTTAGTTTAGTAGGAAGGTTTATTAAACATATGAATAAAAGTGAAGTTTTAGGATCAGAAAGGAGTGTGTGCGCGAAAAAAGCGTGTGTCGTTTGATAACGATTATTGAACAAAATTTTTTCTACCCAAAAGTAGACTCTGAGAGCCTATTATAGCACAGCAGGGGAAGCCCTTTCACCCATCTTGTAGAAAGACCTAGTGTCTAATCAGGCTATACCTGTAATCATTTAAATATCTGCCTTAGACATAACTGCATGCTGAATTTTGCAGCAATCCAATGTTTCTATATGGGTGCAATATTTTTTACTCCAGTTTCCCCCCACACTCCAAACACATACTGAAAAAAAACTTAGATTGTGAGCTCCATTGGGGACTGCTTGATGCTAATGTCTGTAATATGTCAGTTAGTAAAATAATTAAATAGAAATAAAAACATAAATCATAGATATTTAAACTTCTGTCAAAAAAACAGTTTCTCCCTTAGAACTACTGTTACTGACAGCTACGTCCAACGTGTAGTGATGGCAGCAACACTGCAGTAACCAGACATGGCCACTACACAATGGATGGAGCTCTGTAGTTCTAGCTGTGGGACTACTTGGGAATAGCTGATCAGTAGGGTGCAGGGTGTCAGACCCCTACTGATCAGATATTGATGGGTTATGCTGAGGATATGCCATCAGTATAAAAATTCTGGAAGACCAGTTTATGGACAAAACTGGAGTGAAGTTAAATAATTATTGGTTTTGTATTCCTGGAAAAATTCAGGACCTTCTTTGTAATTTGGTTAGGATATTGGATATATTTAGTTAATGTGCTGGATTTTCAGTGTTTTATAGATCACAGTTTTATTATTATAGCAAAAAATACAGTTGCTTTCCTAGAAAGTTGTCACAAGAGGTCCATTCCTCCATTAACATGTAAACCCTCTTGGTGGCATGCAAGGTAACATGGCATTGATTCCTGCCAACTGTAGCACTCATTTACAGCTGTAACGTCATTTACAGTCCTGGATGCCATCAAGAATAAATAAATGACACGAGCCTGTGATCAGATACTGGGAAGGTAAGGAAATAATTCACTTGTGAAAAGACAGTTTACATATTTGAATTGGTCTGATGCATTTGCTGTATATACTACTGTTTATTGGGTTTTACTTTTATTGGCACCAATTACGTTTTAACAGTTTTATGTTTTGAAGAAGTTATAATTGGACTAAATAAATTAAATTAGATAAAAAGAAATTTGTAGATTTTATAGTATGCATGGAAATTGACATAGACATGGATAATTTTGCATCCTAATGTCACATATGGTTGTATAAAGTCCCTCAGAACAATGAAGCTCTTTGCACTGGCTCCCAGCTGTGAAGGTAGTCTCAAACAGGAAGGGCCCCCCATAATCTAGGCAGGGATGAGACAATCTCTTGTGGTTTTTCAAAGTAGGGATTTCAAAATTCACCTCATATTCCCCAAGGTTTAGCTCAATAACCTGGGCTGACATCAGGGTCGTATAGATGGCACTGGTGTCAAGGACCCAGACAAGTAAGACTCAGATCTGCCTGTGGGTTGCGACTCCTGCTACCCACCACCTGCTGCATGGGAGCTATAAAATGACACTAAAAATGTAATATGAAACAAGGAACAAGATGGGTGTTGTCTAGAAACCCCACAGGTCATTGGGAAAGGTTGGCTTCTGTACAGTTGCCTCTGTGCTCCTCCCCAATGCAGTGAGGATAGATTGGAGAGGAGACACCTGTACAGCACTAGGAAGCTGGAGAGCCTGTGGCTGTGAGGCCGCTCAGAGTCTCTCTGATTCAGAGCAACCTCTCCCACCCTTATTCAGTGTCCTTCCACCCTCCAACTTCCTAGCGATGCTTCTGTATAGGTAGTAAAGTGGTAATAAAGTCTGTTTTAGGGTCAACACAGCAATCAGGCCAATGATAGTAAGTCATGTAGGCACAATGCTGTTCGTGATGCCAATTTCAGGCATCAAGCCCCTGAGAAGTGGGAGCAGAGGATGGGAGTGGCAGTGGCCCTTATAATGATGTACCACAGTGTATTTCCTTAGGCTCCCTGTGGTCTTTGCATTGAAGGAGGGGCACCCTGTGTTCCCTCGGGGCACTATCTGCAGCTGTAGGCTCCCTGACTGATGGTAGTTTGGGAGTGCCCATGGTGTCCATGTCCATGTGGGTGCAAGGCAGGGTTTGAAATGATGCAATGGGCAGAATGTGATGTTAGAAGACTCAGTAACCAGGCCAGATTGAATTTAACAATTTATCTTTATTATGCACAAAATAGGAGTTGTAGTACATCCAGCAATTATCTGTACAAAGTACAAAGACAACCCAGATGGCCAAGCATGTATGTTGGCTAAGCAAGTAGTTTGCAGAAATGGTTCTCTGATTACTCTTTCTCTTATAACAGTCTCTAACACTGGGATCTCTGGCTAGCAACCACAATCTATCACAATGTCAGCAATTTGCAGTGTGCGTTTTCAATAATATGTCTCCCCAAAGCATACCTGAAATGTGCAGGGTGTCTTAACTAGTTATCCCTTCACTACAGCAGAGCCTAGGAATGTTGTATGCTAATCACCTTACTGACTAAAACGTTGTCGCCCTTGAATCCACTGATCTGGAGTGCATTGGGTGTCTTAATATGTTTCCCTGATTCAGCAGCAAGTCTGTAATTCTTTACACTGGTTACCTTGCTGTAGCCAAAAAAATGCCTAATTCTTCTGTCTCTCTCTGATGGCAGTGGAGGACACACAAAGATCTAGAAGCATTGAAGCTGAATGGCTCGGAAGAGGAGCACACACTGTTTGCATCCTACCTTCTCCATGCCTGTTCACATACTGCCTACTCCTAGAAAAACACAAAGCTTCTAGAACTAGAGGGAGGGGCAGTCCACATCCTAAACTCCAGAGAGGGCTGGGCCAGGATTGTTAACTCTGGCCATGCCAATCTCATGCTTAAAGGGGTTGTCCCACAAAAAATATGTTAGTTTTCAAACCAGCACCTGGATCTGAATACTTTTGTAATTTTGTGTAATTAAAAATTTTGTACAGCCACTGAGTTATTCAATAAAATGTACCTGTATAGTGCCACCTGCTGTTTGTTCTTTTTCTTATTTCTTTGTCCTGCTCACTGAGAAGGCCGCACATGCGGGAGAGCTGATACACTCCCCTTTAACAGCAGCAGAAAAGACACTTCCCTTGAGCTGCCAGCTCGATTTAAATCTAGCAGGGCAATGAATAGGAAGATCTCTGGATACATGTGAGGTACAGAGCTGGTTCTAGCTTTGTTAGAAAGAGATTGTCCTGTACTATATGATGTCTGACTTTCATTTTTTACATTAATCCTAGGACAACCCCTTTAAGCATACTGGATGTATGCAAGTCTAATTTATGTATGAGATAGCCAAGATAATTGTCTATAAAATGTTCGAAGCTGTAGTGGATGGTGAGATTTGGCACCTGAAAGTCAAAAGCTAAAAACATTGTTACCCTTTTGCTCGTCAGTGTAAACCACCAGTATGCCCCAAATGTTGACTTGTGTCAGATTAAACTAAATCTGAACTGCTTGTATCCATGGAAGACAGTACATTTAAGGTTTACAGTATTAAATCATTTTTGTATGACGTTCGAAGAAATTCTAGTTTTCCCATATCAAAGGTCAAACGATTAAAGTCTTAACTGTGTAAAGATTGCACGTGAGTAATTAGACACAGTTGTTAACGAGTATGGTTCACTGGACTGGAAACCATAATGGTTTGCCATGAACAGCTGGCACTTATCGCTGGCACAGACTTTTACATGCTGGACATTAGCAGTTTGATCTGTGTCCACATTCTTTTCCTTCAGTAGGAACATACAACATTTTAATTACTAGGAATTATTATATGTAACCAAAGATTAACAAATGGCCTGACATTGTCCTTGTTTGCCATATGTTCAGCAAATGATTTGTATTTCTTATGTTATTTCTATGCACATATGCTAACTCTACTACTGGGGACTTTCTCATGCTGTTAATGATGGCACATTGGCTCTGTTAGGCCATGCAAAGGGCTCTGTCAGGGTTTAGGCTAGGATGCTTTTGTTGCACAGCTTTGTGAGGATGTATTCACACATTTTTTTTGCGCTGAATATGCTTTCCATTGTTATTCATGAGAAATCAGCACCATAGTCCATATGGCATGAATTTACCAAACAATAAATACCAGATCTTTCTAATCTGTATTTACTATCTAAACATACCCTAACGCCAGGTCCATGTCTCTGTGTTACAGATGTGTGAACCTGCCTATTGAACTGTCCCAAGCTCACACTATCATCGATTCCTATAATGCTGCGAGTTTGGGTCTGTAAACTCGTGATCAGGCCTGGACATTTATCTGAAAAAAGGACGAATAATGCATGCATAATACACTTTTGTCGACCTAGACTAATAGTGCATTTTCTATTTGTATTACAGGTGCAAAATCTACAACAAATCTGCAAGGTCTGAATTTGGGAAATTGAAATAATGTAAAGTAAACATACTAAGCAAAAGTGGGAGTAACTGAGACATGGCGGGATAATAACTATGACTGGGTAGTTAATGTACAGGGTTACAATCTGTTTAAAAAAGATCGTCAAAATGATGAAAGATTATCAAAATTAGGGTTATTTCGTTTAGAAAAAAAGACAACTGAGGGGAGATCTAATAACTATATATAAACAGTGGTGTACCGCCCATAGAGGCAGACCACGCCACTGCTATGGGGCCCCGGCACAGGAGAGGCCCGGAGCGCACCGGAGGTCCCGCCCCCTACTCTGCATCATTAAGATGCGTCCTGCCCTCCCTGCGTTCCGGGCCTCTCCTGGCCTGCTCACCTCCACTCACCACAGGACCGCCCGGACGTTCCTGTGCGCTCCAACTGGCCCCGCCTCCTCCCTCATGCCGCGCTGCTACTGGACGAGGAGGACCTGTGCAGCGCGGCAAAAAGGGGAAAGAAGATCAAGGCCCCAGCCCCCTCCAGAGTGGCGTTGGAGGTACAAGGGACAAGTAACTGTAAGTACTTATGTGTTTCATGTGTGTGTGTATGTATGTGTGTATGTATGTGTGTATGTGTGTGGGTATATGCATACACTGTGCCAGACAATACACATTATACCTCTACACTGTGTATATACTGTATATTGTACAGCATGGCGCAGGGGTTATATTGTCCGGCATGGTGTAACCGCCATGCATTTGTTGTACAGTATATATTATAATCCCTGTACCATGCTATACAATCTACAGTATAATCCATACACCATACTGTATAATATACAGTATAATCCGTACACCATGCTGTATAATATACAGTATAATCCGTACACCATGCTGTATAGTATACAGTATAATCCGCACTCCATGCTGTATAGTATACAGTATAATCCGTACACCATGCTGTATAATATACAGTATAATCCGTACACCATGCTGTATAATATACAGTATAATCCGTACACCATGCTGTATAATATACAGTATAATCTGTACACCATGCTGTATAATATACAGTATAATCTGTACACCATGCTGTATAATATACAGTTTAATCCGTATACCATGCTGTATAGTATACAGTATAATCCATTCACCATACTGTATAATACACAGTATAATCCGTACACCATGCTGTATAATACACAGAATAATCCGTACACCATGCTGTATAATATACAGTATAATCCGTACACCATGCTGTATAATATACAGTATAATCCGTATACCATGCTGTATAGTATACAGTATAATCCGTACACCATGCTGTATAGTATACAGTATAATCCGTACACCATGCTGCATAGTATACAGTATAATCTGTACTCCATGCTGCATAGTATACAGTATAATCTGTACTCCATGCTGTATAGTATACAGTATAGTCCACACACCATGCTGTATAATATACAGTATAATCCGTACACCATGCTGTATAATATACAGTATAATCCGTACACCATGCTGTATAATATACAGTATAATCCCTACACCATGCTGTATAATATACAGTATAATCCATCCTTGTGGCTGCCCCCATTCAGTATAACGTCTCCTTAATTAAAAATAAATAAATCAGTAGCTCATGTATACATTTCTTTATTGGCAAATGGGGGTGTGGCATGGGAGGGGCCAGGGCAGCATGTGGGATGGGCCGGGGTAGTGGGCGGGGTTAGGGGCCCCATTCAGATTCTTGCTATGGGGCCCAATGATTTCTATGTACGCCCCTGTATATAAATATATCAAGGGTCGGTACAGAGATCTCTCCCATCATCTATTTATCCCCAGGACTGTGACTGTGACGAGGGGACATCCTCTGCGTCTGGAGGAAAGAAGGTTTGTACACAAGCATAGAAGAGGATTCTTTATGGTAAGAGCAGTGAGACTATGGAACTCTCTGCCTGAGGAGGTGGTGATGGTGAATTCACTAAAAGAGTTCAAAAGGGGCCTGGATGTATTTCTGGAGGGTAATAATATTACAGGCTATAGTTACTAGAGATCCAGGGAGTTATTCTGATTGCCTGATTGGAGTCGGGAAGGAATTTTTTCCCCTAAAGTGGGGAAAATTGGCTTCTACCTCACAGGGTTTTTGCCTTCCTCTGGATCAACGTGCAGGATAACAGGCTGAACTGGATGGACAGATGTCTTTTTTTGGCCTTATAAACTATGTTACAATGTAAAAAGTAAGGAATAAGCAGATATATATTCTGAAATGTAACTAAATGTCCTGGGCAAGAAAAGTAACAGGACTTCCTAGGCCTTTTATAATACTGGTGTTTTTTATATGGCAGAAGGGCCTTGCACCCAGGGCCAGCGTTAAGGAAGGGGGGCAAACTGGGCAACTGCCCAGGGCCTTGATCCTCTAAGGGGCCCCCTGCTTCAGATAGCAGTTGAACAGTCCAGACTCCCTGCTCTGACTCCATATATGCATGTGTCCATATATGGAGTCAGTGTTATGTTGGGACACCATGTATATATAAATCTAATCTAGACTCTATTTTTTGGGGGATTCAAACTCACAACCATCTATATTAAAGGCAAAAACCTTAACCACTGGGCTATAGAGCTCAGTGCTAACGTATCATGTATAATACAAGAGAAACTTCTATGAAGTTTTTCAGCAACAACATAGCATAGAGCTCTATAACCAAGTGGTTACTGTTCTTGCCTTTAAATCCTCACAGAAACATTTAAAAAATAGAGGCTAAATACACAGGGCGTCCCCAACAGTGAAAAGTTTGTTTTTATTGAGAAAAAATGGAGCAAAACATAAAATATAATGAAATTACACCCATAGTAACCCACCCCAACATTTTTAATTTGTGTAACCAGTATTTTTGTTGGGAAAGGTGGCAACTAGGGATGAGCGAATTTCATATTCTGAAGTTCATTTTCAGTTCGGGTTGTGGTATTAGCTGAATTGCGTTAAGGATTCTGTTATCACGGACCATAACGCAATTCCATGATGGAATGCATAACAGAATGCCTTTAGAGGCATTACGTTATTCATTCCGTCATAACAGGAATCTATGGCCTGCATAATGGATCCATCCGGTTTTCGTTATGCAGGAGAGGACCGAAATGACCTTTAAAATATGAAATTCGCTCATCTCTAGTGGCAACTCTAACAGCACCCCAGCTCAGGACGTCTATAGGCCCACTCATTGCAGCAAGCTAAGCCTCATCAGGACTCACTTCATAAAAAATTATTTTTTTCTTTCCATCGCAATATTCTGACCTTCATAACTTTTTTATAGTTATGTCTACAGAGATGTGTGGGGGCTCACTTTTTGCGAGACAATGTCGTTTTTGACAGTACCATTTTGGGGTGTGTATGACTTGATCACTTTTTATTCAATTTTCTTGGGAGATAAAGTGATGAAAAAAAGGCAAATCTGCCTTTTTTAAAAAAATTTTCTGTTACGCCATTCACCATATCTTTTTATTTTGGGGAATGGTGGTTATTTTAATTTTTACCTTTTTTTATATACTGTATATATTTTCAAAACTTTTTTAAATTTTTTAACTTTTTGTTAAAGGGATTCTGTCACCACCATTTTCCATATTAAGTTATTTATACCACCGGATTTATCTCATCATATCTCCAAATGGTTATTGTTATAGGGCACAGATGAAGATTTGAGGTGTAAAAATCGTTTTTTATCAACTGTCAATCACTTACATTAAGGAGCCCAAGGGGAGTTGACCATCGTTGCTGGAGCCCCGGCGATTCCGTTGGAGCCCCGGACCGCCCACCTAATTAATATTCACTTCACTGAGTGAGTCAGTGAAGCTCCGGCGCGGCACTTGATGTACTGCGCCTGCGCAGCCCCAGACCGCACACCGAATTAATATTCACTTCACTGAGTGAGTCAGTGAAGCTCCGGCAGCGGCTGTAATCCCTCACAGGCGCAGTACATCAAGTGCCGCGCCGGAGCTTCACTGACTCACTCAGTGAAGTGAATATTAATTAGGTGGGCGGTCCGGGGCTCCAACGGAATCGCCAAGCCGGGGCTCCAGCAACGATGGTCAACTCCCCTTGGGCTCCTTAATATAAGTGATTGACAGTTGATAAAAAACGATTACACCTCAAATCTTCATCTGTGCCCTATAACAATAACCATTTGGAGATCCTTATGATGAGATAAATCCGGTGGTATAAATAACTTAATATGGAAAATGGTGGTGACAGAATCCCTTTAAGTCCCCCAAGTGGACCACAACTTACAATCATCAAATGTAAATTGCTCCATTAGTCTGTACAGAAATCACTATATCACAGTTCAGTGCTGCCATCTTGTGGCCTTAACTGGGATATACTAACAATGAGCCTGGACCTAGTACAGGCTGTGGCTTATTTATGGAACAGGGTGCTTTCCCCAATCTCTGCTGGGCGAAAGGGTGCCTGAAGAGGAATCCTGCGCTTCTGGTTTTTTAACACTCGTAGAATCCTTGAGTGAGGGGAACTGATTGCTGAGAGCGGAAGGGGCATGTGGCGTATTCTGGGGCCATGAAGGTGAAGCTTTATGGGGTGTAAATCTGTGAGGGAGGGCCAAAATCAACAGAATGTAAATGTGTTGTTACATTATTATAAGGTTTTGATTTTGCCCAGGGCCACATTTTATCTTAAACCGGCCCTGATTGCACCCCATCAGACTATTGAGCTCTGGAGCCACTGCTACCTCTGCACCCCCTACAGCTACTTGCCTGCATATGTTAACACATCATACAGTGACTTTCACTCAGTCAGTATTTTACAAATAAAGATGCCAATATTGATCAAAATATTGCTGTGTAAAAGTGCAATGTGAAACTACTATCTATCTATCTACAGTGCCTTGCGAAAGTATTCGGCACCCTGGAACTTTTCAACCTTTTGCCACATTTCAGGCTTCAAACAAAAAGATAGAACATTTTAAATTTTTGGTGAAGAATCAACAACAAGTGGGTCACAGTTGTGAAGTGGAACAAAATTTATTGGATCATTTAAACTTTTTTTGTAATAATAAAACTTAAAAGTGGGGCATGCAAAATTATTTGGCCCCCTTGCATTAATACTTTGTTGCGCAACCTTTTGCTGCGATTACAGCTGCAAGTCGCTTGGGGTATGTCTCTATCAGTTTTGCACATCTAGCTCAAGCTCTTTGAGGTTGGATGGAGAGCGTTTATGAACAGCAGTTTTCAGCTCTTTCCACATATTCTCAATTAGATTCAGGTCTGGACTTTGACTTGGCCATTCTAAGACCTGGATACGTTTATATTTGAACCATTCCATTGTAGATTTTGCTTTATCTTTGGGATCGTTGTCTTGTTGAAAGATAAATGTCCGTCCTAGTCTCAGGTGTTTTGCAGACTCCAACAGGTTTTCATCCAGAATGGTCCTGTATTTGCCTCCATCCATCTTCCCATCAATTTTAACCATCTTCCCTGTCCCTGCTGAAGAAAAGCAGGCCCAAACCATGATGCTGCCACCACCATGTTTGACAGTGGGTATGGTGTGTTCAGGTTCAGGGTGACGAGCTGTGTTGCTTTTAAGCCAAACATATCGTTTTGCATTGTTTCCAAAAAGTTGGATTTTGGTTTCATCTGACCAGAGCACCTTCTTCCACATGTTTGGTGTCTCCCAGGTGGCTTGTGGCAAACTGTAAACGAGACCTTTTATGGATATATTTGAGAAATGGCTTTCTTTTTGCCACTCTTCCATAAAGGCCAGATTTGTGAAGTGTTCGACTGATTGTTGTCCTATGGGCAGACTCTCTCACCTCAGCTGTAGATCTCTGCAGTTCATCCAGAGTGATCATGGGCCTCTTGGCTGCATCTCTGATCAGTCTTCTCCTTGTTTGAGATGAAAGTTTAGAGGGACGGCCGAATCTTGGTAGATTTGCAGTGGTCTGATACTCCTTCCATTTCAATATGATCGCTTGCACAGTGCTCCTTGGGATGTTTAAAGCTTGGGAAATCTTTTGGTATCCAAATCCAGATTTAAATTTCTCCACAACAGTATCATGGGCCTGCCTGGTGTGTTCCTTGGTCTTCATGATGCTCTCTGTGCTTTAAACAGAACCCTGAGACTATCACAGAGCAGGTGCATTTATACGGAGACTTGATTACACACAGGTGGATTCTATTTATCTTCATCAGTCATTTAGGACAACATTGGATCATTCAGAGACCCTCAATGAACTTCTGGAGTGAGTTTTCTGAACTGAAAGTAAATGGGCCTAATAATTTTGCACGCCCAACTTTTCAGTTTTATTATTACAAAAAAAGTTTAAATGATCCAATAAATTACGTTCCACTTCACAATTGTGACCCACTTGTTGTTAATTCTTCACCAAAAATTTAAAATGTTATATCTTTTTGTTTGAAGCCTGAAATGTGGCAAAAGGTTGAAAAGTTCCAGGGGGCCGAATACTTTCGCAAGGCACTGTATCTAGCCAGGTTCGGACTGGCCCATTGGGGAGTTGGTGAATCGCTCAGTGGGCCCCAGAGATAAAGGTGAGCCTCTTCTTGTACCCAAAAGCTTTCACTTAGCGCCTTGGCCCCTTTCAAGCTGCAGAAGTGCAGCACAATTGGGAAACAGATCTTCACTCTGTGGGATGGATTAGTAAGTGGCAAGACAACATGCTCCCAACCAGGGGGCAAGGAGGATTAAGAAAACAAGTGTCCCAGGTCAGCCCCCAGAGAATGTATGCAATTACAGGAGCCGTGTCCGCACCATCACATGCTGGTGCCAGCTGTTTTATACATCCAACATTTTGCTCTAACAATGGGAACATAAATTACTAGGATAGTGACATTGGAAGCTTTGGGTAACATAGATAATATAGATAAAAAATAAGTGTCCCACACACAATAGAAGGGCCCCTATGTTCCCCTTCATTATAAAAAGTTCTCATAAGTGCCCTCACATGGAGTAATGCCCCCTTATGTAACACCCACAGAGTATAGTCACATTATGTGCCCCTGTACGCAGTGTTGCCCCCTTAAGTGCTGCCCCACATAGTATGATGCCCCCATAAGTACCCAACACACAGTATGAAGCCCCCAGAAGTGCCCCCGACAAAGTATGAGGCTCCCATAAAAGCCTCCCACACATTATGAGGCCCCCATAAGTGCCCCTCACATACTGTCCAGTATGAGGCCCCCATGAATGTCACCTTACATATTCATCTATCTCATGTTCCCATGATGACTGGTGCAAAGCTGTTCTGGTCTCCGGCCTTCACTGTATGTCGCTCAGTGAAGCGGGAGGAATTACAACACTGTATTACGCCTGCCCGCGTCGAACCACCACCTGCCTGTGCTGATCCAGTTGTGTCCTGATGATACAGCAGCCTTCCCAGGATTGCAGGACATAAAACAAAATTTGGGACTGTTCTGGGAGAACCCAGACAGTTGTAAGATATGAAATGGTACCAAAGAAAGCTAACAGGTCATCCCACAAAAAAACAAGACCTCACACAATTCCATGAAATAAAGTGAAGTCTCTCAAAATATGGCAAGGCATAAAAAAATATTTTTGTTCAAAAGTGCTAAAAAAAAAGTATACAAATTTGGTATCACCATAATTATGTCAACCCAAATAAAGCTAACTTCACAATTATATCTTCTGGTGAAAGCTGTAAAAAAATTGCTGTTTTTTGTTTATGATGCCTCCCAAAAAGTAGAATGTAATATAATTAAAAAAGCCATATGTGCCCCAAAATGGTACCAATGAAAACTAAAGCTTGTTCCACAGAAAACAAGACCTCACACAGCTCCATTGATGGAAAATACAAAAGATGAACATGGAGACATAAAGTAAATTATATTTTTAAAGTATATTCATTGTGGAAGAGTAGTAAAGCATAAAAAACAACAATACAATTCACCATAATTAGACAGGCATGCAAGTTGTTAAGTACACCTCAATAATAAGTTCCACAGGTGGACCCTAGGCATCCCAATCCAACACTATCTAGTTAATGCATAAACAGAAAAATTTCATTACATTAAACTGAATCGGGTTTCCTATAGGATGTCCATGGATTTCTACAAACCTCATACAAAAGAAAGGAATAGTCGCAGAAATTTCTGCAACAAGTCTGCCAGGTGTGAATATACATGAGTATGAATTTTATAATCTAAATTAGATTATGTGTTACTAAAGTAATAAATGATGAAATTTCTTGAAGTCCAGCTCCTAGTTTCTTAGAAATCGAGTCACTCATTAATCTCACTAACAGGGATTTGCCTTCAAAGTGTGAACTGTATATAAGGAGACTAGGTGTCATCAAGATTTGTTGGATGAAAACACCAGGAGGCAAAAGTGGAATTGCAGCCAAAGCCTTGTAAAATCCTCACAATCACCAATCATCTGACGGAACAGAGCTGTCAACCTGCCAGGTAAGGATACAGACATATACATTGACTCTGTACTAGTAACGACCATCAATATGAGTTGCTACATTTATCTGATTCCATTGTTCTGCTTATCATATTGGCCAGTCACACGACGAGGGGATCTAGAAACAGAAAACAAAATACCCACCTAACCTGTGAAGAGTAGGGCTCTGACTTCTTTGTTCTGTGGTTGTTCTTGACAATCATGTCTGAAGCGTAACTAGAATTTGTAGAACTCTATAGCAAAACTACGAAAGATGAACAGAATTGCAATTATACATCAAAGAAGTGTTACCCCACTGGTCACAAGAATGGGGGTCTCGTGTCTCATGGAGTTGAGGTTGGGCAATCACATAACCAATCTGTTCAAAGTCTATGTGACTGCTGAAGATAGAGGATAACGTGTTGTGACTGTATTACCTCATTCAAGGGCATCTGTCAGCAGCTTTGCACCTATGAAACTGGCTGACCTGTTACATGTACACTTGGCAGCTGAAGACATCTGTGTTGGTCCCATGTTCATATGTGTCCACATTACTGAGAAAAATGATGTTTTAATATATGCAAATGAGCCTCTAGGAGCAATGGTGGCATTGCCATTATACCTACAGGGCTGCTCTCTCTGCAATTGCCGCTCCCTCTCCACTTTGATTGACATGGTCAAATGTGATGGCATTTTAACTGCCTGACCCCGTCAATCAAAGTTGCAGAAGTTGCAGTTGCAGAGAGAACTGAGCCTCTGGGAGAACTGAGCCTCTGTTGCACCTAGAGGCTCTTTTGCATATATTAAAACATCATTTTTCTCAGCAATGGGGCACATATGAATATGGGACCAACACAGATGCCTTCAGATGCCAAGCACACATGTAACAGGACAGCCGGTTTCCTAGGTACAAATCTGCCCTTTAAAGCTATTCAAATGCATTAACAAATGCCAAAAACCATTATATGCACTGAATGGCACTAGTGTTCCAAGTTGTGGCAGAGGGTCTTTTGGACTCCCTTGTGCACCAGAGCCCCTAAGAGCAGCGTACCAGCAGGATAGTAATAGGAAGGAGAATCTTCATAATAAATAGCAGGAATCTACCAATACAAATAACATATTCTATTTTTTTTATTCAAATGTATGCATTATATATTTCTTTTGTTTCTTGATAGTTCAGTCCTTCCAATCCTGACTTACTACATAGCCTGGAACCATGGCATTTGCAGATCTACTTGATCGTATCGGTGGTGTTGGCATGTTCCAGATACTCCACAGTCTACTATTGGCATTTCCAGTTTGTATAGTAGCCTGCCACAACTTCCTTCAGAACTTCACTGCTGCTTTCCCAGGTCACCACTGTGTGCCAAAGACTGGTCTTAATGGAACTGAGGGACTAGACTACCAGGATCTTTTGAGGGTAACTGTGCCTATTGATGAGAGAGGCTTGCCAGCAAAATGCCAGAGATTCAAAGACCCTCAATGGAGCTTACTCAACCTAAATGGTACTCTGGCAAATATCACAGAGGTGGAAACAGAATCATGTGTTGATGGATGGGTCTATGACAGGAGTGTTATAAGGTCCTCTATTATCACAGAGGTAAGATTCCATGTGGTCTGTCAATACGTATGTAAAATCAGATCCAGATGAACTAAGATTTGTGTTTTCTTTTAATTGGCTTTACTAGGAATTAACTTTTCTATCACTTCAATTACCCTAATACCATATTTTTAAAGTATATTTACCCCAAAAAAACGTTACATAGTTAACCCAACACAACCATAAGTAGGCAATTGTCCCTAGCTGCATGCCTGTTATATTGCATTTATATTTCCACAGTGGGACCTGGTATGTGACCTGCGCCCGATGAAGCAGATGGCACAGTCAGTGTATATGGTGGGGGTCCTACTCGGAGGAGCTATTTTTGGAGGACTTTCAGACAGGTACTTCTCATTTTTCATAATTTTAAAAATGTGCCTGTCCCTTATACAAAATTAAAGTTTGAAGTGTAAAGAGGCATTCCAGTTTTAATGAGTACAGTTATTTATGTAGTTAATAGGATGTTGACTCCTGTAAAAGTCATCCATATGAGAGCTGGATAGGACTTAACATGGTTTCAGTGAACAGGTGAATAGTAGTGTACTGAGAAGCAGAATATGTACAGTATTACTACTTACAGCAGCACCTCATCATCATGTCTGACAGTGTTTGTGTACAAGCAGAAGTCTGTGTGTGTTGTATTTGTTTGCTTTTACACTAAACTTTAACAACATAATCTAGAGACAGGCAGCCATTTTATAGCATCACCTAGAGACAGGCAGCCATTTAAATCCACACAGTAATGTAGTTACTATAATAACCACAAAAAAATCATGATTTCATCACTTGTCCTATTTACTTATCAAATGAATGTGTCCTGTTTCCTGACCCAGCACATGTATGTCATGTAACACTGCGGCTTACTGAATGTCAGGGATGATTTGATGTGAAGAATGTCACATGAATGATACCATGTATATGTTAGGTAATGAATACATTACACAGGACTGATACTTTAGCTATATTATCATTCTACTGCTCATAAGGGTCAACTGCCTGATATAACAAAGGTATGTACGCAAAATTTTACATACATGTGAATTTGAAAATTGTGTGGCATCCTATTATATAAACACATATATTCAAAAAACATTACCGCTTTGACTTCCGGTTTCTATGGTCAAAGATATTACAGATATAGGGGCACATTTATTAAGACCAGCGTTTTAGACACCAGTCTGAATAAAGCCCTAAGCTGGTGGTGGATACGCCAAAGTTATGAAGAAGCGCAGGGCTCTCCATAACTTCGGCGCATCCAGCGCCAGTTCTAAATGTAAGATATCTTCCGAGCTGTCTTACATTTAGACCTTTTTCTATGCCTAAAACAGGCATAGAAAATGATGAATGAGACGGGCCTGCCAGTCCCTCCCCTTCTCTTCCTGAGCCACGTCCACAATTATAGACCTGGCATGAGCGGGGCAAAGTCGCAATTTAATTTAATTTAGGCGTATTTCAGCTTCATAATGACCCCCATCATTTATTAGCATTAATGACTAAATATCCACCTGAAGTAGATGTGGATTTAATAGCCAAGCACAGAAGGACACCAGCCAAAATTCATAGGGCCAACTCACTCGTTCTTGTGCCTTGGGCTATTAGCATTTACCTTGTCACAGTTTGGCACTACTTGGAGCAAAATTTTGACCTTTTCCACTCTGCTTTTAGGTTTGGACGTAGAACAATCCTCATCTGGTCATATATGCAAATGTCTGTAGCAGGGTCTCTTGTTGCCTTCCTACCCAGCTTCCCTTGCTATGTGTTCTTCAGACTCATCAGTGGAATGACATTCTCCAGTGTCTTACTCAACACACTGTGCCTAAGTGAGTGATATCCTCCTTACCATGTATTCCTGTAATCAATCACATGCCATCACAACAATATATAGACCACATACATTAACTATATAGATCATATACCATCAAGAAGATCAGGTACAATCATTATAGATCATATTCCATCACTGCACCATGACCATAGATCAAATACCATCAAATAGATTGTATAGTATTAAATGAACAATATTCCATCACTATAGGTTATATGACATTAAATATATATTGTCACATGGATCATTTACCATCATATAGATCATATATCATCAGTACAAATCACATATCATCAAATATAGATCATCACATACCATCACAATACTGTAGATTAGAGATGAGCGAATCATCAAAAATTCGCTTTGGCGAATAATTGAAAAATTTATGACAAGATTCGTTCTTAATACGAATTTATTTGGTCGAATTTGCATTAAAAAATAATCGTTGTTTTGCGAACATTACTGCACAAATTACAAACATACAGTCTAAGCGTTGTTAAAAGTACGCTACTGAACTGAATGCGTAAGCATTAGCGTAAAAAGTGTGTATGAATCCTTAGCGTACTATTGACTCGCGTTTGCATCACATGCACACACGAGGCTAGGCCGCGGCGTACAGTCCTCAAAGACAGTCCATATGAGGTAGAAAAGTAAGGTGCTCATTAGCTATCCGGCTAAGTGCATAATTTACTAAAAACACCATACAATAAGTGCATAATAGGACACGTTGCAGTACCTGAAAAAGAATACACACAATGGGCTAAAGTGCTTGAACTTTGCTGAACCTGTAAAAACATTATTGCTATGCTAAAATACAGCAAAGACATAATTATGCAAACATTTTAGTGCAATCAATTTCACATTTGCAAGCATAATAGGCTCAGATATATATGTTTGAGTCTCTCCTCATGGCTGCTTGGCATAAAACATTGGAACACAGTCCAAAATTCAATTGTAATCCACGTGAGGTAATTTTGTAATCCAAACAGGTAACGTGTAATCCACATGGATAATATAAAATAGCAGCAAATAGAGAACCCTTTTTGCAAAGGGGGCTCCCAAATAACCTGAGAAGGGGGGAAAAGGGAAAATAGGTGCGCTTAGGCGCAACTGGGAATTTTCTGCAGAATAGGGGGGAGTCCTGACAAGCCATGTCCATTGGGTGAGAGTCAAAGAGGGGGTAATAAAAACAACATAAACTAAAAACAAGTTCCAACTAGCTCTCACCCGTCAGGTGCAGTCCATGCTGTGGCTCCCATAGGTCCAGACTCCAGAAGTGTCCTTTAAATCAGCCAGACTGACAGCCAGTAGAAAGGTTCCTCAGATGAGGGACCTGAAGTCCTCCTTGCTGGAACTGCTGATGAATGACATTAGAGGATGCTCCTGCCTCCTGTAGACCAAGCTGGCTGCTGTGGTTGAGCTCCACTGCCCTCTTCTGCCAGAAATCGGACTTTTCCGGGTGGTGGTCACACTGGCGAGCTCTGCAGCCACTTGCGCCTTCACTTTTCCGGATACTCCTGCCGGGAAAGCAGGGGTAAGGACTTCTGGCTACAGCGGTTGAGGCAAGGTTGCACCCAGGGAAGAACTGCCAGCTCCCCTGGCTGCTGCTGACTTCATTTTGCAGTTTAGTTGGTACTGGATCACCGTGGACTGGAAAGTAAAGGATGATGTCGTCAGCTGACCCAGCTGAAAGGACTGTGGTGGTGGTGGCAATCCAGGGATCAGAGGCTCTGGCTGTGGCTTCTCCCTGAAATGGAGGGTGCCATCCGGTGACTCCTGTAGGCAGCGCACACATCCTGCGCCTGCTGGTTCCTCCAGCCAAACTTCTGGTGGTGATGTAGGGACCAGGGGCTTAGACAATAAGGTAACCCCGGTAGCAAAGGGGCCTTTCAGGAATGCCATGGGGGTATATTCCACCTGATCCCCACTGTGACGGGGTTGGGGCAGGTATGGCTGTTTCACAGACCTGTGGCCCACAAAGTACTCCTTGCCGTCCTCATCGTCCGCAAGGAAGCCACAGCCTTGCTCCACTGAAAACCATAGGATGGTTCCCTTATGCTGGTCCAGTACTTGGATGACCCAGTCCTCCACCGCATTCTTGTAGTCCTATAGGGTCTGGGCGTGGGCCGTCACTGATGCAGGCACGATGGGATTATGCCACATGGATTCTGACGCAAGGTACTGTTGTTCTCTTCCTGCGCAGCGGAGTGGGTGCACCAGCCGCTTCCGCCGCACCAGCCGGCACGGCGAACATCGAGTCAGGAGCTTGGCCAATTGTGACACTGTGATCTCCTCTGAACTGGACAGTGGTTCGGGTAACTCTCTACCAAACACCATATCTCCCCACTTTGGTCGCAGTTGTTTCGCCATGCTGTGGTATCTTGTTTACTGCTGGCTTGAACTGGAGAGGAGGGCGGAGTAATGAGGGAGGAGTCTTCACTCCCTATACGTGTAAATAGTTAGTTCCTGGTGGGCCGGGCTGGTTTTTCCCGCTTCTGAGGGGCGTATCTTCACTTTCTCAAACTTGAGGGGGCGTATCGTCATTTTCCCGCTTCTGGGGGGTGGGGGGCAAGAAGAATGCGTATCGTTAGCGTTCAAAATTTTAAGAACATTTACGAATAATACGAAGTGAATCTGAATAAATCCGGATTCACTTCAGAGTAGGAAAAATGGAGGATTCGTAACGAATCTACGAAGATGTAAGGTAATTCAAAAGGCACAAAAAAGTTTTGTAATCAATTGTCCTGCTATACGTATAAACATGTAACTGCAACAGTAATAGGAAGCACAAATAGGCAAACTACAAATATAATATTCTCATTTTCTGGGTTCATTTTATTTTCACAGTTTTAGAATGGATGCCAGTCAAAGGACGCACACTGGGAGGCACTTTCATTGGCTATGTCTTTACATCTGGTCAGATGGTGCTGTCAGGACTGGCATATGCAATTCGTGACTGGCGCTGGCTGCAGTTCTCCGTCACGGCCCCTTTCTACCTTTTCTTTATATATTCATGGTGAGTATGTCATAATTTCAACATCATCAAACTTTTTACAGCTTAGATATTCTGGCATTTTTCCAGTTCTCACATAATGACGGAAAAGCAGAGTGATTGTATGTATGTTATGATCTTTTCTATGTGTTACTCACAGCCATCTGGTAGGTAGCTGAGGGCCATAGCGGCAATCAAAGAGGTCTTTAATTGAACATATCTTGGCCAGATTATTTTCTATATTTCTTTTATGAGTGTAGTAATTATACATACATTTCTTTTAATAATTGATGTCATACATACACATCTACTACAACTATTTTTATGATTTTGTTGGAATTTATAAAAGGGCTCTAGGTCATCCACAGGTAATTATAGACCAGTAAGCTTAACTTCTGTTGTGGGAATAATATTTGAAGGACTCTTAAGAGAGTTGTGTTCAATGATTCCTATTCAGAATGGCCCCGGGTTATAAGTGGTGTACCCCAAGGTTCGGTGATGGTTCCTCTATTATTTAATTTATTTATTAATGATATCGAGAACAGGATTAATAGCACCATTTCTATTATTACAGATGACACTAAGCTATGTAGTACTGTACAGTCTATGGAAAATGTCAGCCTTTAATCTAATGGATTATTTTTGTGCACACAGGTTCTTGCAGGAATCTGGCCGCTGGCTTATTTTAAATGGAAAGACAGACCAAGCCTTAACTAACCTGCATCGTGTGGCAAGACTGAATGGCAAATCTGACGAAGGCCAAAAAATAACAAAAGAGGTGATGAAAAAAAATATTTACATTTTTATTAATGCAATAATACATCTTGTGTATAAACAGATCCTATTTTATTTCATTTTGGTGGTGAGAACCTGGGTAGCAAATATAGGAAGGGTAAGGAATGCTGAGGGCTTTTCCACCCCTTAAGACAAGGCAGGGGCTGCTGCCAGGCAAAAACATGACACCATTGCGACTTGTTATTTGACAAGTGTATAGCACTGTGTCATTTTAGTGATGGCAGTATTTGGTGTATTATAGCACTTTTATTTGCACATTGTATTGTGCTAGAACTTGGGCATTGTATGGCACTTTAGGTACTGTATGGTGCCTTTACATATATGGCAGTATTATTTGGATATTGCATAATAGTGTTACTTTGCACTGACTGGTAGTTTTTGAAAGACTAGTGTATCTCTGTACATTTTTGGATGATTTGTTTTGTGCTTTGGTTAAATATAAGGCTTAACTTTAAGTTCAAATATATCAGGTAAAGTTTTATTGTTTTGAAGGATAGGGCCTTGGCCATGGGATGTCTCATTTTAAGATCTACGATAAAAAGTCTTAGCAATTCAGACTAAATTTTGAAAAGTATTATGTCTACCCCTTTTTTCTTGAGCCCTAGGGTAATTTCTCTATTACCCTTACATTACTTACGGTACATTACTTTTATGTTTACAGGAGGTGATTGCAGAGATGCAGAAAGAAATTTCCAACAGAAAATCCTCTCACACCATCCTGGATCTTGTGAGGACACCAGGAATGAGACGTATCACAGGATGTTTGATGATGGTCTGGTGAGTTTGAAATCATTGTCTTTAAATTATTTTCAGTCCTGGTCACGAATCACGTGGGAACCTCTAACTGGTCAATATGTATGTACTGGGGAAACAATGTATCAGATTTCTTCTCTCCCCTGACATCATATGGAAGAGGACAGCCAGGAAACCATCATTCATTAGATTGTCAGCTTATTCTGACAAATTGGTGGTTTTGGATGGCATATCTAATATGTTTGACTACTGTAGGACTTTGAACTTTTGGAAACTATCACAACCACCCCTCTTCCCACAATTTTATACCTGCATTTAAAAAAAATCTGTGAAAAAAGCTAGAAGAATAAAGGATCTGAAATGGTGACATTCATAAGGACAAATCAAACCCTCCAATGATTTGTTCTGGTAGTAAAACTGGAGATATGTCCACTGTTCTTTCTAAGCTGTGTTCTCTGGAATTCAGGGGCATAAATAGATGTCAAAGGGCCTCATAGCAAAACTTAGTATAGACCTTCCTGCCGCACCCAATTTACCAGTATGCGTACATCAATCAGTCCCAGGGAACGCAAAGCACAAAGCCCCAGATTTCTGGTGAATTTGCAGGGTTTTATTTTATTAAAGGGGTTTTCTGCGACTTTAATACTGATGACCTGTCCAGAGAATCTGATCAGTGGGGCTCCAACACCCAGGACTCCCGCCGATCAGCTGTTCAAAAAGGCACCGGTGCTCCTGTGAACCCCACAGCCCCACCCCACATTGGTCACATGGCCTAGATGCAGCTCAGCCCATTCAAGTGAATGGGGCTGAGCTGCGATACCAAGCACATACATTATACAATGTACAGAGCTGTGCTTGGTGAGCTGTGAGAAGGCTATGATGCTCACAGGAGTGCTGGTGCCTTCTCAAACAGCTAATTGGCGGGGGTCCCAGGTGTCGGACCCCCACTGATCAGATACTGATGACCTATCCAGAGTATAAAAGTTCCATAAAGCAAAAGAAATTTTAATTTAAAAAAATTCTAATTAACAAATGTCGCCCTCCATCTCACTTTATTTTCTTCTGACTTCTACGTTGGAAAAAGTGGAACAGATGCTTCATAAATATGGCGCTCATTTTGAACACCATATTTCTGCAAAAATACAATGATAAATCTGCTTCCTTTCTATTACAAAGCTGCCTGCCCATCGCCACCACTAGGGGAGCTCAGTGCATAAAAATGTATACAGTTATCATTTATTGAAATCAGTGGCGTAATTAGAACTGATTGGACCCCACAGCAATAAGAACAAGAAGTTACTCTATATCTTCTAACGATCTATTTCTGTTATTGCATTCAGGTTTTCTACAAGTTTTGCTTACTATGGGCTAGCTATGGACCTGCAGAAATTTGGAATCAGCATCTACCTCATACAGTTCTGTTTTGGTGCCATTGATGTCCCAGCCAAGTTTGTGGCAGCTTTGATGATGACCTATGTAGGGAGACGGGTGACACAGGGCACTTTCCTCATACTTGCCGGTGCCATGATTATTGCAAATATCTTTGTACCAGTAGGTAAGTTAAATACAAGTTATTCACAGTTTCCCATCTTTTTCACACACTCATGCCCATACAGCAGTCTATGCATGCACTGCCTGTATAGTGTTCAGTATACAATGTGCCCCTAGTGGCTGCTATATGGATGTGCAGCATCCTGGAGGGGAGGCGAGGATGGGAGGAGTGGTAGTGGCTATATCAGTGGTAGTAGTACTCACAGTTCACAGTGGCATTCTTCACCTTGGCTATCCCTGGGCCATGTACAGTGAAGGGAGAGCTCACCCTTTCTTTTCTCGAGCCTGGACTTGAGGCTCCTGTCTGGTCTTAGGTGGGGTGCCTTTGATGATGACCGGCTGTCAGGGTGCAAGCTAGAAGTACAGGAGCAGGGCCAGCAAATGGATGGTGGAGTCAATGATCAAACCTGTAGATTGCAATAAAGCGTTTTACTAACTCAATGATGGGAGTAATAGTAGTAGTACATATAGCACCAAAAGGAACAGTTCCAAAGTATATCACAGTATAGTTCCCTCTCAATAGTTGCCTACGGGTAGCGACAATGATGATGGTAGTAGTCCCTGAGTCCCACTCTAGATGCACATTACACTTTTCCAACATAACCACAGGTGTGCTATTCTGTACTTGATAACTCTTTTTGCATTTCCCGGGCTGAGGATTTCAGATTCTAGATATGGATAACTGTGTGGTAGGCACACAGGCAATATTCGCATTCCACTACACCAAAGTCTTTCTGCGATAGACGAGCATATACTTTGCTGTCTTTACCTTGTACGACCTTGATGGTGATCTCTTTCGCTCAGTGGTACTTTGGTGGCTTCTTTGGCAGTTGTAGTCTTAAAGAGAAAACAGTTTGAATGACGTGGGCCAAGTCTGCAGGAATCTCACACACATCCTTTCCATAGCTCTACTCAACTCCCTGGGCTAAATCCATCACCCTGGTAATCTAACCAGGTCTGCCAGCGTTAACTATATATTACGTTTAGATTGCTATTAGGTTTACATAGTGCATATCACAACATTTAACTCAGCAACATTAACACTTTTAGCAATAATTGACTTATTTGCAGTAGTCCTCTGGGGTACTGCAGATGTAAAAAAAAAGATGTGCACCCCATATATATATATACAGTATATTACATGAACACAACTTTATACAGAGAACTCAATTATACATTATTAAATGAAAATATAGCATTTTTGATGTCACATAGTGCAGCTGCATCATGTTCTTCTACTCACTGTTTTGTTGTCATTGTAGAAATGCGAGTCTTGAGAACAGTACTTGCTGCCATGGGAAAAGGGTTCTGTGCATCGGCATTTATGTGTGCGTATCTGTATTCTGGAGAACTCTTCCCTACTGAGATAAGGTAAGCACTGCATCTTAGAGAAAATGAAGAAAGAGAGATTTTAATCATGACAACAGAGGTTGAGACCTAGTCGGCTGATCATTAATTATAAAATCTGAAAGGATCAATTATGGACAACATAAGCACAAGCAGAGGTATGAAACAGGCCAAAGATATGAGAACAAAAGATCGAGCATTGAAATCCAACATGCCTGTTCTTTGTCTCCTCTGATATCAGCTGTTGACACATTAGATGGTTGGCTGAACTTGCCAAAATCAGGGTGTTGGCCAACATAGATCTAATGGGTATGGCCAGCTTAGGCTACTTTCACACTGGCGGCAGGCCTGATCCGGCAGGTGAAGGGTGCTGCCGGATCAGGCCTGCCGCAGTGACATGTGTGGAGCCGGAACCGCGCTCCGGCCCCACACATGTCACACAGTACATACATACACATAAACATAAACATCCACACATATATAGACAAACAAACACACATACATACTTACATGCTCCCCGGCAGGTCTTCGGAGCGTCAGAGGGACAGGACGGCTCACACAAGTCACGATTCCCTGGCTCATGTACAATGTGGAAACAGGCCCCTTGCTGCGTTGCTGCTGTGGGTCTCCTGTTCATCTTGGAACACCTTGTTTGCCTAGTCGGTAGTACAAGGATCATTGTCTACAATTACTGGAATATCATCAGTTATCTTGGATTTATGGTGAGATACACCAGTAGAAGATAAAGATGGTGTCGCCCAGTCTCTTCTATGTACACCAGCTTAAACATTCCACTGTCTTCATGATACAGTATTTGGCTACCAGATAAGTGCTATTGGAAATATAATAAATGAAACTACACTGAAGGTCATACTTACATATGAAGATTTTAAGCCAAATCTCTGCATTCATCAGATGTTTCCTATTTGTTACAGGCAAACAGGTATGGGATTCTCAGACGTAAATGCTAGAGTTGGGTCCGTTGTTGCACCAGTCATTCATTTAATTGGAGATCACATCCCAATTCTGCCAGCTATCATCTTTGGCACAGCTCCTATTGTATCTGGAATTGGTGCTATTTGTCTGCTGACTGAGACCCGCAATAGGCCGCTAGCAGACACCATTCAAGAGGTTGAAGAAAGGTGAGTGATCTGTGGAGAGACTTTCTTACTGGTTAGTAGTAGCTAGTGTTGAGCGACATTCTGTTTTCAAGTTTGGCGTTTGGGTTATCTAAGAATTCCGTTATGGATTCCACTACTACGGACCATAAGTTTTATGATTGCCCTAGTAGTAGCCTGAAAGTGGAGAAAACCTCTTATCTCTATATGCCGTCACCACAGGTACAGCTCTTGAAACTCTAGAGCAGCTTCATATTATCGTAAAAAAATGCTGCTGCACACACCTTATGCACTGTAGTATTACATGGCACCAAATCATAAACTGCCTAACGATAGAGGACTACATACAGTATTGGACTGGGGTTCTTTGGGCGTTGGGAGATCCCAGTCGTAGGACCACCTATGATCTAGTCAGCAGGGGTTGTCCAAGACATTTTTGCTCCTAAGTACACTACACGTACTTTTTTAAGAGTAAGTCCAGAAGCTAGTCATTGAAAATGTTCTAGTACACGGCCATTTGGTTTATTTTAGACATGTGCTTCAGATTATAACCTGGACCCAACATTTATTATATATGGGTTTTTTTCTATCCTCAGGAGGCTAAAAAAGAACTGGATAAAAGAAGACACACTGAAATTTGAGATTCCATTACTAAGCCCCAAACCAGATACCTTCAAAGAGACTATATGAGAACTTTCATTGGTCCATAGATACCACATCTTGTGTCATAAGGCTGCTGGATAAACATATGCACTGGTTCTTACATGAAGGCATCAAGTCAAGTGCATATCACTCATGCTGATCCTGCTATATAGGTTATGGACTGTCACATACATTCATACATATTGCTTACTCAAGAACAAGGAAACCAATGTAGAATGTTTCCTTGGTTATGTAGGGTTGGTTCTTCCAGAGTTGTGTACACAATACACTAAATCCTTGAGAAATGCTTAGACAATTATTACTCTATATGGAGCAAGCTATTAGATAATACACCTATTTTATTGAATCTGTTTTGGTCTCAGTACAAATATTGTCTGAATACTTAGGACACCCTGAACTATACATTACATATACTGTATATCTATGAGTTGTTTGTACTGGAAGCAAAATATGGTCATTTTCTCTATGCACACAACAGTAATTTTACTTAAAGGACAGTGATATTTACCTCTTATCTTTAAATATTAATATCTGAGTTGTCCACTTGTGTGAAGTCTTGTCATATTCTACTCAGGCAGGTGATCAGAGTTTAAAAAAGATGACAACCACTAATGGCAGCTATATCAGAGCCCGTAGGGGTTGTCAATCACATTCCCACAGATCCTCTATATAATACATATCTTTATTTTAATATTATTATTATTATGACATTCCTCTACTGTGTCAGAATAACTCTGGCAGTTATGTAGTTGCAGCATTCTATTCATAAACCAGGAGGTCAAGAATGAGCAATTTTATTGGTCCCTTCCAGAAAAAGAGACTATTGCAATACATGGAGTAGTGGGAGACCAGAACAAAAGTTAATTGAAAAGAGTTTTCCAGCTCAGTATCTGATTGGTGGGGGTCCGACACCTGGGACCTCTGCCGATCAGATTTTTTGAGAAGGCACCAGCGCACCTGTAAGCGCCGCTGCCTTCAACACAGCTTACCAAGCACAACACAGTACATTGTACAGTGGCTGTGCTTGGTATCGCAGCTAAACCCCATTCACTTCTATGGGGCTGAGCTGCTCTTAGGCCACATGACAGATAAACGTGTCATCAATGGCCTAGAAAAAGCAGGGAGAAGGCCACAGTGCTCACAAGAGCGCATCTGCCTTCTCAAACAGCTGATCGGCGGGGGTCCTGGGTGTCCGACCCCCACTGATCAGATACTGATGACTTATCCTGAGTATAGGTCATCAGTATTAAAATCTCAGAATACCCCTTTAAATATATATATGTCCTGTCAATGGGATTTATCTAATGAATCCTAATGGAAAAGTGATCTACTGAAAAATTTACTTTTGTATGAAAATCTCATCTGCCTCTTTAACCTGTGTTGCCATCACTGACCGCCAACGTATTTTACAGACAAACTAGAAAACCGTAGTGAAAGATATGAGAACTGCAATGAGCTGCCTTAAAGGGGTTGTCTGGTAATAATTACATTTTCTCTAATGCCTGCAGCCTGCCTGCTGAAACAGAAGATTCATACTTGCCTGCTCCACGCCGCCCTTCTTCTCCATGCTGTACCTGCTGTTTACATCCAACTGCCCATGGACATGGTCACATGTACCGCTCCAGCTGGTGACGTGCTACTTGTGGCCACATCACCCCTGAACCCAGTCATTGTGACCAAGCCCATGGCTAACCAGATGTAAACAGTGCTGAGAGTAGAAGACTGAGACAGCGGGGCAGCACAGGAGATGCATCGAGCAGATAAATATGAATCTTCTGTTTCAGCAGGCATTAGAGATAATGTAACTGGAATTCACAGCATATAAACTGTGTATTGTCTATCTGTGTAAGGGCTCATAAAACACGGATACCGGCACTTGTGTGCTCCGCAATTTGTGGAACGTACTTAGCCGCCACTCTTATAGAAAATGCTTGTTCTTGTAAGCAATTGCGGACAAGAATAGGACATGCTCTATCTTTTTTGCGGGGACGCAGAACGGAACTGCAGCTCCATCGAAATAAATGGGTCCGTTATGCAAAATTGCGTAACTGGTGCCGACCCGTTCATACGGCCGTGTGAATGGGCCCTAACTGTACAATATGTAAGGGAGGTGAACATTATTTCCTCAGTTCACTGTATTTTTAATAAAGTGCTTATTTTTTATATTTAATGTTGTTGGTTTCTTTGTGCTGCATACCTGTTAATTTATTTGTGATTCATGACTTTATTTGCAATACTGAACATAATCTTAAATCGGTAAGAATAATAACTAATATTTAAAAAGCAAAACTTGGAACATGTATGCCTCACCCCTTTACCACCCTAGAATGTTTCTAAAATGGTCCGAAACACCCATAAAACGCCTACTTTGGAATAGACTTTTATTGACTCTGCCCCTTTCATGGACCCGACTCACAGCATTGTCTGGGCAAAATCAGGACTGTTGGCACGTTTGCTTATGACTAGGGATGAGCAGACTCGTGGATGTTCGGGCTCGCCGGGTTCATCCGAACTTCAGGTCAACGTTCGGGACCCGAACTTGACCCAAACTTGAAACCGAACCTGACCCGAAGTTGAACCTGAACCCCACGGAAGTCAATGGGGACCCGAACTTTGGTGCACAAAATGACTGTAAAATAGTCATAATAAGGGATAGAGGGCTGCAAAAGGATGCAAAATGGGAGTAAGTGCAGGACAACTGCCCTGCAAACAAATGTGGATAGGGAAAAAATAGAATAGACTAGAAAAAAAATAAAAAATAATAATCTGGAAATAGGAGGCGGAGTTTAAAGTGGAGTAGGAGGTTGAGGAAGCAGTGGAAATGGCAGTGTAGGTGGAAGTGGCGATGGAGGAGGAAGACATAGTCAACACTGGTTTTGTTTTTTGTTTTTTTATTTATTTTTTATATAAATTTGGGAAGGCCCCAAAACATTGGGAAATGGAAAAGGGAACGCAAAGAGTAAGTGCGCTAGAGTATAACAATGGCTGGATGAGGCCAGTATACTTGTCTACTCAGCACAAGGTACGGACAAGTCCTGTGGGATCCATGCCTGGTTCATTTTAACGAACGTGAGCTTGTCCAGGTTGGCTGTGGACAGTCGGCTGCGCTTGTCTATAATCATCCTCCCTGCCATGCTAAACACATGTTCGGGCAATACACTTGCTGCAAGGCAGGCCAGCACCTCCAAGGCGAAAGGGCAAGCTCAGGCCATGTGCCCAATTTGGAGACCCAGAAGTTGAATGGGGCAGACCTATCAGACAGTATGTGTAGGCATGTGCACACGTACTGTTCAACCATGTTGCTGAAATGCTGCCTCCTGCTAAGACATTCCGTATCAGCTGGTGGTTCTGCTTGTTGTGGTGTGCTGACAAAGCTTTTCCACGTTTCAGCCATGCTAACCTTCTCTTCTGAGGTGCTAGCGGTGCCCCAGCTGTGTTGGCGACTTCTTCCTCCTCTTCCTCTGCCTTCACCTGGTACTTCTACCAGTCTACCAGTGTGCGCTTGTACTCGCCCATCTTCCGATCACTCTTCAGTGACAGAATTAAGGACGGCACGTTGTCCTTGTAGCGAGGATCCAGCAGGGTGGCAACCCAGTAATCAGCACTGGTTAGAATGTGGGCAACTTAGCAGTCATTGCGCAGGCACTGCAGCATGTAGTCGCTCATGTGTGCCAGGCTGCCCAGAGGCAACGACAAGCTGTCCTCTGTGGGAGGTGTATTGTTTGTGTCCTCAGTATCCTCCCAGCCACGTTCCAGTGATGCCCATGAGCTGCTTTGGGTGCCACCTTGCTGTGAACACAGTTCCTCATCATCATCATTCTCCTCCTCCTCATCCTCCAGAACTGTGCCCTGGCTGGACAGTTGTGCACCTGGCCTCTGTTGGTGCAGGAACCCACCCTCCGAGCCACTTGTGAATGACTGGCCTGATAACCGTGGAAATGATCCCTCTTACTCCTCCTCTTCCTCCCGTGCCACATCCTCTTCCATCATCGCCTGAAGCTTTTTTTCAAGGAAACATAGAAGTGGGATAGTAACGTGGGGTAGTAACGGCATCATCGGAACTGGCCATGTTGGTGGAGTACTCGAAACAGCCAACACGGCACACATGTCCCGCATGGAGGCTCACTCATTGTTGGTGAAGTGGTGCTGTTCCGCAGATCGATTTACCCGTACGTGCTGCAGCTGAAACTCCACTATCGCCTGCTGCTGCTCGCACAGTCTCTCCAGCATGTGCAAGGTGGAGTTCCACCTTGTGGGTACGTTGCATATGAGGCGGTGAGCGGGAAGGCCGAAGTTACGCTGCATCGCAGACAGGCGTGCAGCAGCAGGGTGAGAACGCCAAAAGTGAGCACAGATGGCCCACACTTTTTGCAGCATATCGGGGGAATTACATAGTGACATAGTTTATAAGGCCGAAAAAAGACATCTATCCACCTAGTTCGGCCTTTTATCCTGCAAGTTGATCGAGAGGAAGGAAAAAAAAAACAGTGAGGTAGAAGACAATTTTCCCCACTTTGGGGGAAAAAAAATTCCTTCCTGACTCCAATCAGGCAATCAGAATTACTTCCTGGATCAACGATCCATCTCTAGTAACTATAACCTGTAATATTATTACCCTCCAGAAATACATCCAGGCCCCTCTTAAACTCTTTTAGCGAACTCACCATCACCACCTCCTCCTCAGGAAGAGAGTTCCATAGTATCACTGCTCTTACAGTAAAGAATCCTCTTCTATGTTTGTGTACAAACCTTCTTTCCTCCAGATATAGAGGATGTCCCCTCTGCACCACCAAATTCAGCACATATGGCAGGCAAGGGATATGTGTCAAACAGGCTAGGCCCAGAGCTGCTATGAGATTTCACCCATTATTGCACACCACCAGGCCGGGCTTAAAGGGGTTTTACCATCTTGGACAATGGGGGCATATCGCTAGGATATGCCCCCATCGTCCTATAGGTGCGGGTCCCAGTGGTGGGACCGGGGCCCCGAAAGTGAAGGAGGGCGCAACACGTATGCGCGGCCGCCCTCCATTCATTTGTATGGGGCCGCCGAAAATAGCCGAGCGCTGGCTCGGCTATTTCCGTCAGCTGTATAGAAATGAATGGGAGCCGGGCCGCGTATGCGCAGTGCGCTTCCATTCATTTCCAGCGGTCGGACCTGCACCTATAGGACAATGGGGGCATATCCTAGCGATATGCCCCCATTGTCCAAGATGGTAAAACCCCTTTAAGGCTCAGCAGCACTAACCACTCATCGGTTTGTTGTTCCATGTCCGTCCACAGCTCCTGCGCGGTGTGGTTTTTTTTCCCCCAAACAGATGAGTTTCAGAACAGCCTACTGTTGTTTCCCCCTGGCTGTGCTGAAGTTGGTGGTGCAGGTGTTACGCTGACTGGATGAGGAGGTGGTAGAGGAGGAAGGGAGTAGGAGGAGGAGACAACGAAAAATATCCTGCAAGCCTCGGTGGCAGTAGGACAGGCCCAGCTGCCAGTGCATTTACCCAGTTTGTAGTTAGGGAGATATAACGTCTCTGACTGTGCTTACTGGTCCACGTATCAGTGGTTATGTGGACCTTGTCACAGATGACGTTGCACAGTACACACCTGATTTTGTCTGCCACTTGGTTGTGAAGGCGGCTGGGAACCACGTACTGTGGGACAGCCACCGCCATAAGGTTTTTAAAAGTCTCTGTCTCCACCAGAGGGAATGACAGCATTTCAAAGGCCAGGAATTTTGAAATGCTGGCATTCAGGGCCAGGGATCGTGGGTGGGTGGGTAGGGGGGTACTTCCTCTTTCTCTCCAGTGTTTGGGGGATGGACAGCTGAACACTTCCATGGGACAGTGTGCAGATGCTTGGTGACAGTGGTGGAGGTGGTGGTGTTGCAGTCAGATCCTCCGTTTGCGGGGTGGCAGGTGCCACTGTCACTCCAGAGGGGGAGGAAGAGGCTGAGACTGCAGCAAAACAGGGAGCAGGAGGAGCCTGAGATCTTTTGTGGTTTTTCAGGTGTGCACTCCTCTGCAGCTTGTGCTTTGCATTTAGATGCCTGGCCATGCAGGTGGAGCTCAGGTTTAGAACATTTATGCCTTGCTTCAGGCTCTGATTGCACAGCGCGCAAACCACTCGCGTCTTGTCAGCACAATGTCTGAGGAAGTGCCACGCCAGGGAACTCCTTGGAGCTGGCTTTGGAGTGCTCATTTCCTGGGTGCGGTGGGCAGTAGCAGGCGTACTGGCTACGGGACAGCCACTCTGCTTTTGCACCCTGCTCCCTCTTTTGCTGTGCGGCTGGTGCTATGTAACTACCACCTTTTCCTCCAAACTGCACAAGTCACTCGCATGACCTTGATTCCATGTGGGGTCTAGGACCTCATCATCCTCCACATCATCTTCCACCCACTCTTCACCCCTGCCCTCCTTGCCGGCAGGGGCGGATTGGGAACTCAAAGTGGCCCTGGAAAAAAGCATAAACGTGGCCCCATGTTGTAGGTGTGGCCAAAATGGTAGGAGGCAGGACCATTCCCAGTGGGCAGTGGTCAGCAAACCATTAGGCGTGGTTCACACAGTATACCTCCCGACTTCTGAAGAGCCAAAGGAGAGTTAATAGCTGGAGTGTGCTTGTGCCACAGCAAATTTATTTCCACTACGCCATGCCTCTTAATCCGCTCCACCTCTTGCCCCTTTTTGACACTACACAGTATTTATGCCCTCCGTATAGTACTGCTGCCTCCACACAATAATGTTGCCCCCTATAGTGTTAAGAAATGGAAAAAAAAAAACAAAAGATAATACTAAGTCTGTTGTGACATCTATCCACCTGCTGGGTGTCAAAGGACCTGACAGCAGATGGTACTGGAGGACGATTGTTAGGCTGGCAGATGGAAAATAGAAACATAGAAGATTGACGGCAGAAAAAGACCACCTGATCTATCTAGTCTGCCCTTTTATTATCCTTTTATTGTTATCTTAGGATAGATACATGTTTATTAGAGATGAGCGAGCATACTCGTCTGAGCTTGGTGCTCGTTCGAGTATTACGGTACTCGTAAGTGCTCGCTGCTCGGACGAGTATCTCGCCATGCTCGAGGAAATGGCAACTTCCGCTTTGTGCATTTTTGGCGCCTAAAAACTCAGCCAATCACAAGCCAGGAGACTCTGCGGTACACCCAGCATCACGTGGGGCCCTTACATGTCGATGGCAGGGGTTGGCTGGCCTGATCAGGTGACCCTGGAATATACTAGTGACTGGCCGCGGTGCTCGGGTCAGATGCTGTCTGGATGTCGTTAGGGATAGAGCTGCTGCGTTTCAGGGAGAGTGTTAGGGCCTGCATTTAGTTCTTTGTTAGGCAGGAGTGATCTCCCAAGAACCCAACAGCCCTTTTAAGGGCTACAAGAAATTTTTTTTTGTCTCCTGGCTTGGCTGGCTGGCTGGCACTAGTAGTGCAGCTATCGCCATATATAACCCCTTTTTTTTAATTGTTATATCTCAGTGATACAAATCCATTTCACACAGCAGTGTGAAACCATTCTGTGTGTCACAGTTCAGTACACTCACTACAATCCGTATTTTCTGTCCAGGTGACACTTTCTGTACGTCACTTAATCCAACCGGGTCTTTTACTCTCACCTATATAGCTTGATCACAAAAATCTCTGTGCGACATTTGTCTGGGTCGCAGTCAAAATAGCCACCGTCAGCAGGGTGTGAGTTAGCTCTACGAAAGTTTCTGCACGTCACGTTCCAAAAAAAACAAAACTAAAAAAAATATATAAAAAAAAATATATAAAAAAATAGTTTTTTTGTTGTTTTAGCTCAGTGATACAAATCCATTTCACACAGCAGTGTGGAACCATTCTGTGTGTCACAGTTCAGTACACTCACTACAATCCGTATTTTCTGTCCAGGTGACACTTTCTGTACGTCACTTAATCCAACCGGGTCTTTTGCTCTCACGTATATAGCTTGATCACAAAAATCTCTGTGCGACATTTGTCTGGGTCGCAGTCAAAATAGCCACCGTCAGCAGGGTGTGAGTTAGCTCTACGATAGTTTCTGCACGTCACGTTCCAAAAAAAAAAATATAAAAAAAAATATTAAAAAAATAGTTTTTTTGTTGTTTTAGCTCATTGATACAAATCCATTTCACACAGCAGTGTGGAACCATTCTGTGTGTCACAGTTCAGTACACTCACTACAATCCGTATTTTCTGTCCAGGTGACACTTTCTGTACGTCACTTAATCCAACCGGGTCTTTTGCTCTCACGTATATAGCTTGATCACAAAAATCTCTGTGCGACATTTGTCTGGGTCGCAGTCAAAATAGCCACCGTCAGCAGGGTGTGAGTTAGCTCTACGATAGTTTCTGCACATCACGTTCCAAAAAAAACAAAACTAAAAAATATATATATAAAAAAATGTATAAAAAAAATAGTTTTTTTGTTGTTTTAGCTCAATGATACAAATCCATTTCACACAGCAGTGTGGAACCATTCTGTGTGTCACAGTTCAGTACACTCACTACAATCCGTATTTTCTATCCAGGTGACACTTTCTGTACGTCACTTAATCCAACCGGGTCTTTTGCTCTCACGTATATAGCTTGATCACAAAAATCTCTGTGCGACATTTGTCTGGGTCGCAGTCAAAATAGCCACCGTCAGCAGGGTGTGAGTTAGCTCTACGATAGTTTCTGCACATCACGTTCCAAAAAAAACAAAACTAAAAAATATATATATAAAAAAAATGTATAAAAAAAATAGTTTTTTTGTTGTTTTAGCTCATTGATACAAATCCATTTCACACAGCAGTGTGGAACCATTCTGTGTGTCACAGTTCAGTACACTCACTACAATCCGTATTTTCTATCCAGGTGACACTTTCTGTACGTCACTTAATCCAACCGGGTCTTTTGCTCTCACGTATATAGCTTGATCACAAAAATCTCTGTGCGACATTTGTCTGGGTCGCAGTCAAAATAGCCACTGTCAGCAGGGTGTGAGTTAGCTCTACGATAGTTTCTGCACGTCACGTTCCAAAAAAAACAAAACTAAAAAAAATATATATAAAAAATATATATATATAAAAAATAGTTTTTTTGTTGTTTTAGCTCAGTGATACGAATCCATTTCACACAGCAGTGTGGAACCATTCTGTGTGTCACAGTTCAGCTGTCCACTCACTACAATCCGTATTTTCTGTCCAGGTGACACTTTCTGTACGTCACTTAATTAAACCAGACTGAACAAGTTTGTGGGTTTCAGTACAGCAGGCCCATTTATTTTTTATATAATACACTTATATACAGAAAATGTTGAACCCCAGGGCTAAGGGTCGAGGACGAGGGCGTGGGCATTCAATTACTGCAGGGGGCACAGGCCGTGGTCCTGGACAGGGTGAGACAGTACCTGCTGATGAGGGAGCAGGGGAACGCCGCAGAGCTACACTCCCTTGCTTCATGTCTCAACTTACAGGGACACGTGGTAGAGGACTGTTGAAACCACAACAGTGCGAACAGCTGATGTCGTGGATTGCGGACAATGCTTCAAGTAATTTGTCCACCAGTCAGTCTTCCACGCAGTCCACCCACGTTACCCAAGGGAGCACTCCTCTGGCTCCTCCACCTCAACCTCCTTCCCCCCAGTCTGCCCCCTCCCAGGAAAATTTGGAATGCGATCCGGCATACTCTCAGGAACTGTTTTCTGGACCCTTCCCAGAGTCACAAACCACATCTCAGGTTGCTGCTGACCTCGTTCCCGATGCCCAAGTTTTCCAACTGTCGCAGTCTGTGGGTGATGATGATGATGATGACAATGTTGAGTTAGTGGAAGAAGTTTGTAAAGAGGTGTCGAACGATGAGGAGACACGGTTGTCAGACAGTGGTGAAGTTCTTGTCAGGGCAGGAAGTCCGAGGGGGGAGCAGACTGAGGAATCGGAGGATGACGAGGTGACTGACCCAAGCTGGGTTGATATGCCGAGTGAAGACAGTGCTTCTGAGGCGGAGGCGAGTGCTGCACCAGAACAGGTTGGAAGAGGCAGTGGTATGGCCAGAGGGAGAAGCAGGGCCAGAGCTGGTGCATCAGCAGCAACTGTTTCACGTAGTGAAGCTCCCGTGGCGAGGCCTAGATGTTCACAAGTCTGGAGGTTCTTTAAAGAAAGTGAGGATGACCGACGAACTGTGGTGTGCAACCTGTGCCACACCAGGATCAGCAGGGGTGCCACCACTACTAGCCTAACCACCACCAGCATGCGCAGGCATATGAGTGCTAAACACCCCACTCAATGGAACCAAGGCCGTTCACCACCTCCTGCGGGTCACACCACTGCTCCTTCCCCTGTGTCACTCGCTGCCTCTGCTAGTCAACCCCCTGCCCAGGACCCCGGCACGAGCGTCTCCCGCCGGAAAACCACACCTTCGCCTCCACGATCCTCCACAGTGTCCACCAATGTGTCCCAGCGCAGCGTTCAGCTGTCTTTACAGCAGACGCTGGAGCGCAAGAGGAAATACAGTTCCACCCACCCACATGCCCAAGCCCTCAAAGTCCACATCTCCAAATTGCTGAGCCTGGAGATGCTGCCCTATAGGTTGGTAAAGACCGAGGCCTTTCGCAATCTCATGGCGGTGGCTGCCCCTCGGTATTTGGTCCCCAGCCGCCACTATTTTTCCCGATGTGCCGTCCCAGCCCTACACCAGCATGTGTCAGAGAACATCATCCGTGCCCTGACCAACGCTGTTTCTGAGAAGGTCCACCTAACCACGGACACGTGGACAAGTGCTGCCGGGCAGGGACACTATATCTCACTGACGGCACATTGGGTTAACTTGGTGGAGGCTGGGACCGAGACTGACCCTGGGGCCGCTCATGTACTGCCCACACCGAGGATTGCGGGGCCTACCTCGGTCACGGTTTCTCAGACATACTATGCCTCCTCCTCCTCCGACCCCTCCTCCTCCTCCACCGAATTACCATCCGTGGGCACGGCGCCTTCAGTCGGTAGCTCTAAGCGCAGCAGCAGTGCCGTGGGTAAGCGCCAGCAGGCGGTGCTCAAACTGCTGAGCTTAGGTGACAAAAGGCACACCGCCCAAGAGCTGTTACAGGGCATCACGGCGCAGACCGATCTATGGCTGGCACCGCTGAACCTCAAGCCAGGCATGGTTGTGTGTGACAACGGGCGTAACCTGGTGGAGGCTCTGCAACTCGGCAGACTGACACATGTGCCATGCCTGGCCCACGTGTTCAATCTAATAGTTCAGCGGTTCCTCAAGACATACCCCAATCTGTCTGATTTGCTCACCAAGGTGCGCCGCATCTGTGCGCATTTCCGCAAGTCGACCACAGATGCTGCCACTCTCAGGGCAGCGCAGCGCCGCCTACAACTGCCCACTCACCGACTGTTGTGCGACGTGCCCACGAGATGGAATTCGACATTAAACATGTTATCCAGAGTTTACCAGCAGCGCAGAGCGATTGTAGACTGCCAGATGTCAACTTCCACCAGAACTGGTAGTCAGGTCACTCAGATTCCTCAAGTCTACAATGAGGAGTGGACGTGGATGTCTGATATCTGCCAGGTGTTGAGCAACTTTGAGGAGTCAACACAGATGGTCAGCGGCGATGCCGCCATTATCAGCCTCACCATCCCGCTGCTTTGCCTGTTGAAAAACTCACTGCTCAGCATGAAGTCGGATGCTTTGCGCTTGTCACAAGAGACGGTGGAGGAAGATACGTTGCTTGATAGCCAGAGCACCCTCTGGTCTGTTTCTCAGCGCGTATCGGAGGAGGGGGATGAGGATGAGGAGGAAGAGGAGGAGAATGTCGGCGAGACAGTAGAGGGTACCAGTGCTCAGTCCTTAACTCTTGAGCGTATATGGGCTGAAGAGGAGGACTTGGAGGAGGAGGAGGAGGAAATGGAGAGTCAGGCCAGTGAGGAGAGGGAATTCTTACGTGTTGGGACTCTGGCGCACATGGCAGACTTCATGTTAGGCTGCCTATCCCGTGACCCTCGCGTTAGAAGCATTTTTTCAAACACCGATTACTGGGTGTTCACTCTCCTGGACCCACGGTACAAGCAGAACCTTTCCACTCTCATCCCTGCAGAGGAAAGGAGTCTGAGAGTGAATAGATATCAACAGGCCCTGGTGCACAAGCTGAAACAATCCTTCCCATCTGACGCTGCTAGCGGCAGAGGGCGTGGTTAGTTGGGCCAAGTAGCGGGGGAGAGGAGCCGAGCAGGCAGCTTGTCCAGCACTGGCAGGGGAACGCTCTCCAAGGCCTTTGCCAGTATTATGTCACCCCAGCAAGACACTGTCACCTGTCCCCAGTCTAGGCAGAGTAGGGGGGAGCTGTACAGAAAGATGGTGAGGGAGTACTTAGCTGACCATACCAACGTCCGTAGCGATCACTCTGCTCCATACAACTACTGGGTTTCAAAGCTGGACACGTGGCCTGAACTGGCGCTGTACGCCTTGGAGGTGCTGGCCTGCCCTGCCGCTAGCGTGCTGTCAGAGCGGGTATTCAGTGCAGCTGGTGGCGTCATCACCGATAAGCGTACACGCCTGTCAACTGACAGCGCTGACAGGCTGACGCTTATTAAAATGAACAAAGCCTGGATTTCACCGGAATTCAAATCTCCTCCGGGGGAAAGCAGCTAAAGATTAACATTACTTATGTATCCGATTCCTCTTCTCTACTCCTCCTACTCCTCCTCCTTCATGTCGTCTTTGCCTAACGCTGACCAAAAAAACGCCATTTTTTAGAGGTCCAACTGGCACTCTTTTACCACAATTTTTCAGGAGGGCCCCCTACAGGCCCTCTCTCCAAACAATTTTTCCGGAGGTCCACCTACAGGCCCTCTCTCCAAACAATTTTTCCAGAGGTCCACCTACAGGCCCTCTCTCCAAACAATTTTTCCGGAGGTCCACCTACAGGCCCTCTCTCCAAACAATTTTTCCGGAGGTCCACCTGCAGGCCCTCTCTCTAAACAATTTTTCCGGAGGTCCACCTACAGGCCCTCTCTCCAAACAATTTATGTCTTTTTCCTATCTTTCTCTCTCTCCAAACAATTTTTCCGGATAGCTGCCATATACGGTATTAAACTTAGAAGAATACATAGAACACATGCCACACTTAGTGATGAGCGAATCGAAGCGGCAATATTCGTGATTCGCACGAATATTGCCCGCTTCGGCTCGGCTCGGCATCCCGAGGCAGCGCGGACTCGTGATTATTCGTGCGTCACTGCAAGTTTGAAATGCCCGTTTTTTTCAGCCAATCAGCATCAAAGGGGAAGCCTGTTGGAACGCCTGCTGTGATGTAACAGCCCCTATACCTCCCCAGCAGTGATTGGCTGGCAGTGACATGTGACCTTAATTTATATAAGGTAGGGACCTGCAGCATCAGCCTCATTGTGCTTTGGGAAGGAGAAGAGACAGACAGTGTTAGCTAGTGTAGTGTGTGCAGCAAGCAGTTAGTTAGGAGTTAGGTTAGGAAGCCCCAACAGTCTTTTTAAAGACTATACTCTGAAGAACAGTATACAGTATATACTGTAAGCCTGTATTCTGTGTAGGATAGGAAGCCCCAACATTCTTTTTAAAGACTAATTGATTCTGTGAAGAAAACTATACAGTATATGCTGTAAGCCTGTATTCTGTGCAGGATAGGAAGCCCCAACAGTCTTTTAAAAACTAATTGATTCTGTGAGAAAAATTCAGTATATGCTGTAAGACTGTATTCTGTGCAGAGCTGTGCCTGGTACACCTTGTCCAGCCACATAGTTCAAACTATACATCTGTAAACAGATATATTCCTGTGCATGACTGTGCAGTGACTAGGGTATACATTTCATCAGACTGCTATATACCTCACAGTCTATAGATACCGTATTGATCTGTAGATTCCAGTTTTATTTGCGCAAACTGCGTAATTTTTTTGGGGGGGATAGGTGTGAAAAATAATATTACCTCCTCAAAGAACCGAAAGACCATTGTGGAGAGAGCGGCACAGCTCGCCATCAAAGTGACGAATCCCAACGCCAGACTGCGCAGCGAAGAGAACGAATAAATATCTCTGTGGTTATTTGTGCTAAATAAAAGTTAAATAAACACACAAAAAAAAAAAAATGATCTGTTCCTGTGCCTGATCCACCCAAGTTGAATCTGTCCCATCATGAGAAAGTCCCCCCAAGAAGTCCCCACTGTAACTTGCTTCCCATACAACTACCTCACCCCCCGACACCTGTGTCTCGCCATTGTCCACCACCTCCTCAGACAACACTGGTAAATCCCCACTGTCAGCACACGGAGACTGCAAAAGGTCTTGCGAATTGGGGCAGAGAATGTTCTGGGGTAGCACATCAGAGAAGGGGTGACTATGGGGTTCCAGGGAGTACATGACCACATGCAATCTCCATCCAAAAAGTCATACTGAGGCTCACCACCATGCTTTACACTGCAATTTTATTACTGAGGCTCACCACCATGCTTTACACTGCAATCTTATTGAAAGACAGACAATCGGGTTCACCGCCAGGTTGTCAGGCAGCATTTTTAAGTGGGTCACCATTACCGTGTCCCTGAAAATTGCCTTGGGGTCATCGCCAGACTATTTTTATGAAAGGCCATGGGGTTCTATACACACAGTGCTGACGGAAGCCCATCAGCCTTTCTAAACACAATTGAATCTGTCCCATCATGAGAAAGTCCCCCCAAGGAGTCCCCACTGTAACTTGCTTCCCATACAACTACCTCACCCCCCGACACCTTTGTCTCGCCATTGTCCACCACCTCCTCAGACAACACAGGTAAATCCCCACTATCAGCACACGGAGACTGCAAAAGGTCTTGCGAATTGGGGCAGAGAATGTTCTGGGGTAGCACATCAGAGAAGGGGTGACTACGGGGTTCCAGGGGGTACGTGACCACATGCAATCTCCATCCAAAAAGTCATACTGAGGCTTGCCACCATGCTTTATACTGCAATCTTATTGAAAGACAGACAATCAGGGGTTCACCGCCAGGTTGTCAGGCAGCATTTTTAAGTGGGTCACCATTACCATGTCCCTGAAAATTGGCGGTGATGGACCTTCGTTGCACCTAGTTGGGTGCTTCCCTAACATGTGATGGGCATGTGCCTCGCCTTTCTTTGTCTGGGTGAGCACAAATGCCATAAGGGTAACCACCAGGCTGTTGCCTGAGAATTTGGGGTAATGGTGGGATTAGGCAGCCTCAGAGGCATCCATGCATGCTGCCCCTGCTGTTTCCTGTCCATTTCCGTGGTGTTTCCATCATTTTCTGAGGTTTCCAGGTTTTCACCCAGCCTTCCCTAGGCAGAGCCTTGGTCCCCTGCAAAAATGCTTGAGTCTCCCATTGACTTCAATGGGGTTCGTTATTCGAAACGAGCACCCGAGCATCGGGAAAAGTTTGACTCGAATAACGAGCACCCGAGCATTTTAGTGCTCGCTCATCTCTAATGTTTATCCCAGGCATGTTTAAATTCAGTTACTGTGGACGTATCAACCACCTCTGCTGGAAGTTTGTTCCAAACTTCTACTACTCTTTCAGTGAAATAATATTTTCTAATGTTGTTCTTGATTTTTCCCCAAACTAACCTCAGATTGTGCCCCCGTGTTCTTGTTTTCTGTTTCTTATTAATAACCCTTCCCTCCTGAACTTTATTCAGTCCTTTAACATATTTAAAGGTTTCAATCATGTCCCCCCTTTCTCTTCTTTCCTCCAGACTATACATATTAAGAACTCGGAGTCTTTCTTGATAAGTTCTATGCTTTAGACCTTCCACCATTTTTGTAGCTCTTCTTTGGACCCGTTCTATTTTAGCAATATCCTTTTGCAGGTGAGGTCTCCAGAATTGAACACAGTATTCCAGATGTGGTCTCACTAGAGCTCTATACAGAGGGAGTAGTATATCCAAAAAATGACTTTGTGGCACACGCCTTTCTCAAACTGGTGCCGCTTAGATGAAGGAGAGGGTAGTATATGCGGGCGCTTGTAGGTAGGAGCTACATGCTCAGAGGGAAATGCACCCTCAAATGCTAAATAAAATCTTCACTTGCAAATGCTCTGACTATGGTGGAGTTTTTCGTTTCACTCTCTATACAGAGGGATCACTATCTCCCTCTTTCTGCTTGTTATACCTCTAGATATGCAGCCAAGCATACGATTTGCTTTCCCTACCGCCTGGTTGCATTGGTTGCTCATTTTGAGGCTGTCAGAGATGACTACCCCCAAATCCTTCTCTTCTGAGGTCTTTGTTAGCACAGAACTGCCAATATGATACTCAGATAGAGGGTTTCTTCTCCCCAAGTGCATTATTTTACATTTGGAAACATTGAACTGCAGTTTCCATTGTTTTGACCACTTATCTAATAAAGATAAATCATTCTCCATATTACAGACACCTCCTGGTGTCACTTACAAACATGTTAAACAGAACAGGACCCAGAACAGATCCTTGTGGCACCCCACTTGTAACCAGCCTCTGCTCAGAATACACTCCATTAACAACAACCCTCTGGTATCTGTCCTTCAGCCAACTGCAGATCCACTGAACTATCCAGGGGTTAAGTCCAATTTTTGATAACTTCTCTATCAGCTCTTTATGGGGAACCGTATCGAAAGCTTTACTAAAATCCAGGTAGGCAATATCCACAGCACCACCTTCATCCAGCACTTTAGTTACATAGTCAAAGAAATCAATGAGATCAGTCTGACTTGATCGGCCCTCAGTAAAGCCATGCTGGTTTGGGTCCAACAAGTTGTTTGTTAGATGGTCAATTACCTTCCTTTTTAGAAGAGTCTCCATCATTTTTACCACTACAGATGTCAAGCTGACTGGCCTATAGTTACTAGCTTCTTCTCTACTACCCTTCTTGTGAATGGGTACAACATTGGCCATTCTCCAATCATCAGGAACATCTCCTGTAAGAAGGGACTGATTATACAGATCAGTCAGGGGGCCAACAATCACAGATCGGAGTTCTTTAAGAACTCTGGGGTGGATGCCATCCGGACCCATTGCCTTATTTAACTTTAGCCGGACAAGTTCCTCTAGAACATCGGCCTCTGAAAACACTGGGGCTGAAACCTTACAACTAGAGGCAATGCTATGTCCAGCCATGTTCTGATTATGAAAGTCGCCATCTGAAAAAACTGAGCAGAAGTACTTATTCAGATGGTCAGCGACCGTCTTATCCCCATCTATATACAAATTTTTTCCATTGCTAAGTTTTGTAATGCCGCAGTTTTTCTTCTTCCTGTCACTAATATATCTGAAGAAGGTTTTATTACTTTCCTTAACAGATTTGGCCATTTCTTCCTCCTTTGAAGCTTTAGCAGCATTAATAATCTGTTTTGTCTTCTTCTGTATAATTTTATACACTTCTCTGTCCGCTACACTTCCAGACTCTTTATACCTCTTATAGGCAGACCTTTTATCATTCACTATAGCTCTTACCTCTCTAGTAAACCATAGTAGATTTCTCTTTCTTTTCCTTTTGCTAATTTGTCTAACATATAGTCTAGTTGCCTTTAAGAGGACTTCTTTAAATGCCTTCCACTGAGCACTTGGTCTTGCTGTTTTATCCCACCCTTTTAATTCTTTCTTTACATATTCTCCCATAACCTCGAACTTGGTCTTCGTAAAATCCATTACTTTGGTTGCAGAATGGGATTTCTTACAGTCAGTTTGGATTTCGAACCACAAACATTGGTGGTCACTGGAACCCAGATTTTCTCCGACCTTCACCTCAGATACCAGATCCCCATTTGTAAATACTAGATCTAGGATATTTTCACCTCTAGTTGGCGCTTTCACCAACTGTTTTAGGGACATCCCCTTCAGGGCCTCTACTATGTTCCTACTTTTGCATGTGAACACACAAGGGATATTCCAATCAACATCAGGCATGTTGAAGTCTCCCATAACTACAATATCTCCTTTACTGCCATTTGGGTAATCTCGTCCACCTGCATAATGTCATACTCTTCAGATTGCCCTGAAGGCCTATAGATAGCACCTACTCTGGTAACAGATCCCTTTTTATTTTGCAAGCAGACCCAGAGAGTCTCCAACTCCTTACATGAATTTTGGATTACTGTTGATTTTATGGTATCTTTAACATAAATGGCTACCCAACCCCCCCTTCTCTCCGCCCTATCTTTCCTATACAAAGTGTATCCCGGAATGGCTGTTTCCCAGTCATTGCAATCTCTGAACCATGTCTCTGTTATTACAACCAAGTCCAAATTATCTCTACAAACTATTGATATTAGCTCGCAGAAAATGACATCACAGCAAGGCAGCGGGCGACATTTACATCACATGTGACTGATATCAGCCGCTCCTCTTATAACATTCCAGCACTGATATAACCTCCAGAGACACTTACATCACATGCGACTGATATCATCTACTCCTCTTATAACGCTCCAGTATTGATGTAACCTCCAGAGAATTTACATCATATGTGCCTGATATTAGCCGCTTCTCTTACAACACTCCAGCACTGATATAACCTCCAGATATTACATCATACCTGGGAGATGAGGGGCTGGGAAAATTTAAAATCCCACTGATGAGAGGGAAGGGGGGGGGGGTCACTGCAAGACATAACTTCTTATCTCTGTATAAAGTATAGGGGAGATGGTCATTGGGCAGAGGGCCCTGCAGCCTTTCAACAAGCTTTATTAAATTCCCGAACACCGCACCCAAACTTTTGCCGCAAAGTTCGGGTTCGGGTCCGGGTGCCCGAACTTGCAAAGTTTGGTATGGACCCAAACTTTGCCGTTCAGGTTCGCTCAACACTACTTATGACCACCTAGATTTCTGAGTATTTATCGTTACATACGTCTGTATCGCTGCTTTATTGTACAGAGCCACATTAGCACATTTTCTGTTCCTGCTAGGTGTGCTGTATCTTGATTTTTGCCCGTATAGCGACCTATGTCCGTTTACCCATTGTTTGACCCATTGCTGCCTGACCTGACTTCTGCCTGTTACCCGTATTTATCCTAAACGTCCTGCCCTGACCTCGGAGCTGTTACCATATTGCACATGCTCTGCCAATTCTAACCTCGGCCTGTCCCTGACTACAATTCTGCGTAATTCTGCGTAGTTTCCTGTATAGGGGTTGAAGTGTGAATACCAGGGAACTGCCAATGTAATGCCCTTAGGATTAGCCCTAAGTCAGATATCTAGTATTACACTGGCCTAGTCTGGGTGATGGCCATAGTTCCTCACCTCACAGCAGTGTCTCTAAATGCTAGTTGTAGCTGTTCACTCTGCTGTCTTCTCAGGATTTACTTGAGGCATGAACAAAGTTGATATCTATCGAGAATCTTCTTTACGAACAGGAGCTCTGTAGTGTGCTTCTGTAGAGTGGACCAGCCAGGGGCGGACTGGGAACTTAAAGTGGCCCTGGAAAAAATACTAAAAGTGGCCCTGTTTTGTACTTGGATCCAACTTCATGGAAGGCAGGGCCAGCAATACCATACTGTGGCCCATTATACCACCCCACCAGAGCCAAATACCATAGTCCATCACAAAATACCGCCAGCAGAACAAAATACATCCCCAAAAACTTCCATTGGCCGGCCGTGAGGAGGGCCCAGGTGGCCCACTAGGCATCGGCCCACCGGGAAATTTCCCTGTAAGGTCTATGGCCAATCCGCCCCTGGGACCAGCCCACTCCTACCAAGAGAGGAGGAACAGGATGGTTAGCCCTGGTCAATGCCAATAATTTTCCATCCTTCACTGATAGTAAGGGCCAAAACATATATAATACAATATTGTACTACAATAAGGTCTGGGGTACTACACCTATGCAGGCTTTTCTGATGTCTTCAATAAGAAAGAAGCTCTGCCACCTCATTGTCCCTATAATTGTCCTATCAACTTGGTGCCTAGAACTACTAGTGGCTATGTTTACCCACTGTCTTGGCATGAAACACAAGCCATGTGTGATTATATTAAAGAGAACCTTAAAGGGGTTGTCTCATCATGGACAATGGGGGCATATTGCTTGGATATGCCCCCATTGTCTTATAGGTGCAGGTCCCACCACTGGGACCCACGCCTATATCCAGAATGGACTCCCGCAAGGTGGTGACTGGAAGACTTTAGTCCGGCCACCACCAAGCCAGCTCCCCATAGAAATGAATGGGAGCATACCGTGCATGCACGGCCCCCGCTCCCATACATTTCTCTGGAGCCGACGGAAATAGCCGAGCCAGCCTATAGAAAATGAAAGGAGGGCAGCTGCGCATGCGCAGTGCGCCCTCCTTCACTTTCAGGACTCCATTCTGGATATAGGTGCGGGTCGCACCTATAAGACAAAAGGGGCATATCCTAGCGATATGTCCCCATTGTACATGATGATACAAACCCTTTAAGAGTGACTTTACTTGGAAGTCCTCTTCACTTTGAAAAACAAGTATCCTCTACTCTCTCCTCTAATTTCTGAGCTCTTTGATAGGCTCTGTGGAGCCAGAATATTTACAGAGTTGGACCATCCATTAGCTGGAGCTTATAATCCCATCCAGATTCGTTTAAGGCCTTCTTCTTTACAACAATTCTTTTTTGTCTGGATGTTTCCAAGAATTTCTTTATGGAGCAGTTCTTACTCAAAAAAGTTCCTCTGGAAAGATGCACTCCTGAGGCTGTTTCTCAAGTTCTCTGCAGTAGAACGTAATAATTCCATTGGTGACAAGGAGATCAAGTTGGCCCTTGAAGAGTGGCCTCACCTGTTGGAAAGGGTTTTGTCATCCTGTCATTATATACATTGACCACAAGAATTAAACTTACCTGCAGTCAGCTCAATGTCTCCATCCCCACCAAGCTTAGTAATTACTTTTCTTTGTGGAGTACCCCAGAGCAGGTGGTATCTGCAAATGGTTTGTCATGGAATGTATTGTATTGTTATGTAATATGCTGTAATGTATTATAATGTGTACTCAGAATAGCCGTTTATGGATGGCACAGCCAAGGTAAACAATCCTGGCTGAGCCTTGTAGGGGGTTAGATGTGGGCTGGCCCTATCCCTAACCTTAGGGGATAGTCTAGACTGGAGTTCAGTTCGGAGGCAAAGTCCATGTGCTCCTTCTTATGCCCAGAAAGCTACATAGACTTCCTGATCTTTGCATGATTAACAGAAGAAGAGAAGGGGAGACAAAGGAGAGAACTAGACAACCTAGAATCTTCATGGCTGAAGCTGCTAAGACTTTACTGAAGGACACTGATAAGACACCGTTCACACCTGGACACGGCTTGACCAGTCACATCACTAAAACCCTGTATCCCACAGTGGACACTACAGGCACCATTACATGAGTACTACTACCCGTCATAGGTTCTGTTGGAGGAGATTTTAGCAAGATATAGAGGAAAGAAGTCCTTTTTTGTACTTAAAGGGGTTGGTCACTCTGGCTACTGCTGACCTATGTGTTTGTAAGATGATTATATGACACTTAAGATATGTCCTGTCCATAAAATGGCTGTTGATGGAGGGTCATGTGGCCACGCAAATCACCTCCATGTGATGTCTCCTCTTTCCAAATACACTGCACCTGACATTGCACTTGCAGTGTTGGGAATGCAGGAGACATCATATGGATGTGATTTGTCCAGTCACATGACCCTCCATCAACGGTAATCTTATGGACAAGAGCTCTGTGTGGACAGCATAAAAGACTTGGTAAACAAGGAGGCATACCTAATGGAGTATAGAAAATGGTGCAGAATTTAAACAAAGGCTATATTAGTAAGTGCTATATAGTCATCTAACAATCACATTGGTCACATGTAGTCAGAATGGGGTCAACCCCTTTAAGTACACAGAGACAATTATTCTGATACCTCTGTCCTGATTACTGACTCCTGCACCATTCTCCGGTCTTTCCATTCCACATGCCCTGCCTTGCACCCATACAGGCACCTAACATCACTGGCACCCCAGCTACCATCAGACAGGAGCTCCAGAACCAGGGTATGCCCCAAAGGAAGGAAGGGTAGGCCTTCCTTTTTACTACATCAGCCCTAGGGATCAACTGTCTGAGGGAACCCACTGTGATTGATTGTGGTAGCCAGAGCCGCTACCACTCCAGCTTCTCAGGGCTATTTGAATTTTTTTATTTCATCCTAAATTTCCATCCGTCTGACAAGAATATCTATGTGGATATCTATGTGGATGCCCTCTCCTGTAGCACATTATTCATCCTGCTCGTATACTTTCAGTAACATAGTAACATAGTTTATAAGGCTGAAAAAAGACATCTGTCGATCCAGTTCAGCCTTTTATCCTGCAAGTTCATCCACAGGTTACTCCTGTTTAACTGAAGGATACTCCGCCTGGCAAGATGTTTGTTCTCGTGGCCCAGAAAAAATAGGTCCTGGTCTAAAGTCACTACTGACAAGGCAACAAATTTGATTACTCAAATTACTGGTGGCCCACAGTGTCTAGGATTTTGTTGCTACCTGTCCCACCTGTACCCAGAATAAGTCTTTTAAACAAAAACCTGCTGGTCTCTTAAAGCTGTATTACACTGGCCTATTGGTCAGCCAGATAATCGCTAACGAGCATTCTTCGGAACGCTCGTTAGCGATGATCTGGCAGTGAAATACTACTGTTGATTACCCAATGAATGAGCAACCGGGATTTTTAAGCAGGTTTAAAGATCATCGTTTGCCAGCCGCATTCTGAACCACCACCAGATAGGAGAAACCAGAACCAGGGTGTGCCCCAAAGGAAAGAAAAGTGCACACTTCCTATCAGTGCACGGTCCAGGGGAGTGTCAGGATGAGTAATAACTAAAACCACCTTTCTTGCTACCATCACTCCTCTGCTCTCCTCTCCTAGGCATGCTGCACATTTACCTCCAAATTCTGAAAAGCCATCAGCAATTTGTTAGATATTATATTGGACTTTTCCTCGGCCTACCATCGACAATCCAATGGCCAGTTTGAGCATATCAATTAGATCCTGGTCAATTGTCAGTGACGCTTCACCTCTGCATGTCATGATGATTGGGCTGCTTTACTCCCCTGGGTGGAATTTTCTTACAATAATAATTCTAGTGAATCTTCTGGTAAAATCCCTACCTTCGTTGTATATGGCTGTCATTTAAGGGTCTCTCTTCCTGTAAATGTCTTCTCTGGAGTCCTAGCAGACAATTCCACTATAAATAACTTCTCCAAGATTTGGCAAGAAACTAAGACTACTCCGCTTCAAGCCTCTGCTTGTGTGAAAAGGGTTGCTGATCGGAGGAGCAGCACTCCACCTCAGTTTGTTTCTTGAGATAACGCCTGGCTTTCTGCAAATTACATCAGACTCAAAGTTCCCTAGTGCAAGTTGGCACCCCATTTCATTGATCCCTTTGGGGTGCTGAATGAATTGAATCCACTCTGCAGGCGCATGCTTCGGCTGCCTGATACATCTAGCAGCTTTACAGTTTTATGAGCAGCACAGGACAGTGAGAGAGAGGGCCCATCAAGGTTAGCGGTGCTTCAGTGCTCTGACCTCCTGACCACTGTGACATGGAGAGCCCCTGCCCTGGAAGGTAGTGTCTAAACTCTATGAGCTATCAGGACCTTGTGGGTACCATTCCCACATCCCCCAACTTAGCTGACACAACAGAGCACAATCGTTGTGTGACAGTTAAACGGGTGTCCGATTTCAGAGCTGAACCTGGACATATCCCCATTTTCACCCAGGCAGCCCCCTTACATGAGCATCTGAGTTGGTCTTAATAAATGACCTCCATTGTACCGACTGTGAAACATGGAGGAGGATCAGTTATGTTTTGGGGCTGCTTTGATGCATCTGGCTCAGGGTACAATGAAATATTAAGACTATCAAGGCATTCTGGAGCGAAATGTGCTGCCTAGTATCAGAAAGCTTGGTCTCAGTTACTGGTCATGGGTTCTCCAACAGGATAAAGACCCAAAACACACAGCTAAAAACATCCAAGAATGGCTAAGAACAAAGCATTGGATTATTCTGAAGTCACCTTCTGCCGCTGATCTAAATCCTACTGAACATCTGTGGAAGGAGCTGAAACATTCAGTCTGGAGAAGGCACCCATCAAACCTGAGACAGCTGGAACATTTTGCTCACAAAGAGTGGGCCAAAATACCTTTGGACAGGTGCAGAAGTCTCATTGAGAGTTACAGAAATCGCTTGATTGCAGTGATTGCCTCAAAAGTTGTGTAACAAAATATAAAGTCGAGGGTACCATAATTTTTACCCTGGACATTTTCTTTAGCTTGTTTTATAAGTAATGCTGTTGAACCACAATTCAAAAGCAATGTCTGATTCTTATTAGCTGATTTTCAGTAAATTTTATTTTATGCCTCTTTCTGACACCGCACACCACATTCTTTTATCCTGCACAGTCTGGTAAAAAAAAAATATGTTTTTTTTTTCACAATGGGACTCAATGGTTAACGGATGCCACTCTAGCCTGAGGCATCTGTTTAACGTATATGATTTTTGTATACGTTAAACAGATCCTTAAAGTGATGTGAACCCACCTAAGGTGTATGGTAATGTGCTGGAAGGCGTGTATATTTCATCCAGAATCCTCAGCTGGGTGAAATCCAGAAAGCTGCAGTGGTTTTCAGCAAAGTGTAGTTTGCTGAGACAGCTTTGTTTAGATTCCGTTCTGGGCTGGATTTTATTTGGACTGGTGGGTAGGTTTGGTAGTGGGACCTGCCAGTCCACACCTTTCCAGCATGGCTATTTCCCCTAGCCCAAGGTGATCCCAGATGTAGCTGCTGAGGATAATTACTGGGGAATAAGGGAAGCTTCAGACTGTCAGTCTGGGTCAGAAAGCCTGAAAAGCTAGCTGACCTGCTAGCTGTTGGAGCCTGATTCCCCTTCTGCGTGAACTGAACTCTGCCTAGGTAGTGCCCAGATGGACAGTAGTTTATTTTGTTGTTTATGTTGGTGCGGCAGCTTCACCCCACCAAGTGAAGTGTTAACTTGGATGCTGTCTATTTCTTATGTTGCATACCTGAAAATAAACTGCTTGGACTTTTTAACCTGAAGTAGTCCGTTGACTATAGTGGCTTGCGAAAGTATTCGGCCCCCTGGAACTTTTCAACCTTTTGCCACATTTCAGGCTTCAAACAAAAAGATATAACATTTTAAATTTTTGGTGAAGAATCAGCAACAAGTGGGTCACAATTATGAAGTGGAACAAAATTTATTGGATCATTTAAACTTTTTTGGTAATAATAAAACTGAAAAGTGGGGCGTGCAAAATTATTCGGCCCCTTGCATTAATACTTTGTTGCGCCACCTTTTGCTGCGATTACAGCTACAAGTTGCTTGGGGTATGTCTCTATCAGTTTTGCACATCTAGAGACTGAAATTCTTGCCCATTCTTCCTTGCAAAACAGCTCGAGCTCTTTGAGGTTGGATAGAGAGCGTTTTGAACAGCAGTTTTCAGCTCTTTCCACATATTCTCAATTGGATTCAGGTCTGGACTTTGACTTGGCCATTCTAAGACCTGGATACGTTTATTTTTGAAACATTCCATTGTAGATTTTGCTTTATGTTTGGGATCATTGTCTTGTTGGAAGATAAATCTCTGTCCTAGTCTCAGGTCTTTTGCAGACTCCAACAGGTTTTCATCCAGAATGGTCCTGTATTTGGCTCCATCCATCTTCCCATCAATTTTAACCATCTTCCCTGTCCCTGCTGATGAAAAGCAGGCCCAAACCATGATGCTGCCCCCACCATGTTTGACAGTGAGGATGGAGTGTTCAGGGTGATAAGCTGTGTTGCTTTTATGCCAAACATATTGTTTTGCATTGTTTCCAAAAAGTTCGATTTTGGTTTCATCTGACCAGAGCACCTTCTTCCACATGTTTGGTGTGTCTCCCAGGTGGCTTGTGGCAAACTGTAAACGAGACTTTTTATGGATATCTTTGAGAAATGGCTTTCTTCTTGCCACTCTTCCATAAAGGCCAGATTTGTGAAGTGTTCGACAGATTGTTGTCCTTTGGACAGACTCTCCCACCTCAGCTGTAGATCTCTGCAGTTCATCCAGAGTGATCATGGGCCTCTTGGCTGCATCTCTGATCAGTCTTCTCCTTGTTTGAGATAAAAGTTTAGAGGGACGGCCGGGTCTTGGTAGATTTGCAGTGGTCTGATACTCCTTCCATTTCAATATGATCGCTTGCACAGTGCTTCTTGGGATGTTTAAAGCTTGGGAAATCTTTTGGTATCCAAATCCGGCTTTAAACTTCTCCACAACAGTATCACGGACCTGCCTGGTGTGTTCCTTGGTCTTCATGATGCTCTCTGTGCTTTAAACAGAACCCTGAGACTATCACAGAGCAGGTGCATTTGTACGGAGACTTGATTACACACAGGTGGATTCTATTTATCTTCATCAGTCATTTAGGACAACATTGGATCATTCAGAGATCCTCAATGAACTTCTGGAGTGAGTTTTCTAAACTGAAAGTAAATGGGCCGAATAATTTTGCACGCCCCACTTTTCAGTTTTATTATTACAAAAAAAGTTTAAATGATCCAATAAATTACGTCCCACTTCACAATTGTGACCCACTTGTTGATTCTTCACCAAAAATGTAAAATGTTATATCTTTTTGTTTGAAGCCTGAAATGTGGCAAAAGGTTGAAAAGTTCCAGGGGGCCGAATACTTTCGCAAGGCACTGTATATATATATATATATATATATATATATATATATATATACTTTTCATTGCTTACTCACCACACAGAAGCCCCCATAGACATATGCTTGAAAATCTGAAGGGGGGTCTAGTTCCTGCCCCTCATTGCCTTATTACTAATAGCCTATTTCTTATAGGGTAACGAGGGGCAGGGACTGAATTCCCCTCAGAATTTGAAGCATCAGTTGTTGGCGTCAGTTGTAACATACAGCTGATACATACATTTAATTTCATTTTTTTTAGGATGTTAGACGGCTTAGAATTCTGGAAGCAATTTTTGACATTTTCAATATTTTCAAAACAGTGTTTTTAAGGACCAATTCAGTTCTGAAGTGACTTTAAGGGGCTTGCCTAGTTGAAACTACCCAAGATGACCCTATTTTAGGAACTTCACCTCTCAAACTATTCAAAACTGAGTTTACAAACTTTGTTAACCCTTTAGGTGTTCCACAGGAATTAACACGAAATGGGGGTGAAATTTAAAAATTTCATGTTTTTTGTAAAGATTTTCCATTTAAATCCATTTTTTTGCAATACAGTAAGGGTTAACGGCAAACAGACATCACTATTTATTACCCTGAATCTGCAGTTTATGTAAACACCCAGTATGTGGTCGTAAGCTGCTGCAGGACACAGAAAGGAAAGCAGCACCATATTGTTAACGGAGGGAAGATTTTGCTGGAATGGTTTTCAGGTGTCATGTCACATTTGAAGAGACCCTGAGGAAACCCTAGAAGGAAAACCCCAAAAGTGACCCCATTTTGGAAACTAAACCCCTTAAAGTGTAACTGCCGTTTCACTACCAAAAATGAAATTCCTAACATATGTGATGCTGAAGGGCAGATATTCATGAAGCTGTATTTTTCTGTTAATTTTACCTTTCTGATGTCTGTATTCAGTCCTTAGCAACCCTATTTTTCTGTGCTTCTATTTCAGCATCTTCTGGCCACTGCTGCACTGCTGCAAATGGCCACTGCTGCACTTCCTGTGGTGATGTTTGTCCTTGAGGCTATCCTGTATTCCCCTCACTTCCCATAAGCCTTTGCTCTCCTCACATGAACTAGCAGGACCAATCAGAATGCAGATAACTTCCCCACTACCCCATAGCACTGTGTATCCTCACATACAGCTAACCAGAGACAAGCCCTGCACTACATGAAATCAGTAAGCATTTGTATTAACCTCTTAATAGTCACTTGTCCCTCATTCTCCTCCACACTGACAGGGGGGGGGGCTGCTTTAGCTGCTCATATCTCTGGTTTGGTACCAGCTAGAAATATGGGCTTTCTATTGTCTTCACTCTGTTCAGTACAAGGGGAGATATCACTCATAGAATTCGAGATGCTGTGAATGAAGCTGAAAATGAAAGTATAAGCAAATTTTACTCTATATTATTCCCGACTTGATTTCTAACAGTGATTTCTCCTCTGTTTCTTGGACTAGAGCTGGTCTTGAATTAAAGCCTGGACTGTCCTCTTTCAAACAAGCCAAGTTGCATGTTTCTAGCTGGTACCATTCAGTAGATATCAGCCTGTAAAGCAGCCCTCCCCCCTCCACTGTCTGCCTCAGCCCAGCACCAGGCACTCAGTGCTTATCCGTCTCCTGTTATGAGATAGAGAAGATGGGCTGCACATGACAACAGGCTGAGAAGAGAGCAGCTGAATAGGAAAGTAGCATGCATCTGTGAGGGTTATTAGCAGGTAAAACTGAGAATGATCAAATTTTAAAGCACAAAAGCACTTATACAGGGTGTACTATACTATTAGGGGATAAAAAAAAGAAACGGCACGTTACACTTTAAGGAACTGATCAAGGGTTGAAGTGAATACTTTGATCCAACATCTGTTTCATAGAATTTAGAAACACTTGGCTGTGAAAATGAAAAATTACATTTTAGTTCCAATAAAATGTTATTTTAGCCCCAAATTTTTTATTTTCACAAGGCATAACAGGAGAAAAAGCACCCCATAATTTGTTATGCATTTATTTCTGAATATGGCAACACCCCATATGTGATCGTAAACTGCTGTTTGGTAAAAGGAGCAGCATTGGGATTTTCCAACATGAAATTTGCTGAAATTGCTTTTAGGGGCCATAACATTTTTATTTTTTTCACCAATGTAACTGTGTGAGGGTTTGTTTTTTGCAGGACGGGCTTTAGTTTTTATTGGTCTCCTTTTGGGGTACATATTTCTTTTTGATCACTTTTTACACAATTTTTTGGGAGGTCAGGTGGGCATAAATTGCAATTCTGTCTGTTTTTTTTTTATTTTTTATGGAGTTCCTCATGCGGTACATATGATAAGATAATTTTATTCTGTGGGTTGATACGGTTATGATGATACAAAATTTATATAGTTAGCTTAGGTTTTATTACCTATTCAGTATAAAATCACTTTTGTGTTAAAAATAAATTATATTTTGCATCACCATATATTAGCATCCATAAAATGTTTGTTTTTACAACTGTGTGAGAGCTTTTTTCATTTTTCAATCAATTATAAACGAGAGGATATGGGAAAAGGCAATTCATTTTATTTACATTTTAATTTCATTTTTTTATTGTTTTTTTTAACTTTTTTATTTTTACACTTTTTTTATGAAGTCTTACTTGGATCTTGAAGATCCAGTGGACTTGATTGCTGTACAGTGCAATGCAATTTTACTGCAATGTACTGTACTGTCAGTATTACATTGACACTAAGTGTCCAGTTATCATGGTAACCATCAGGCTGCTGCCATTGCAGCGTGGTATTCCAATGGGGGAAAGAGGGAGCACTGTCCCTCTATTAAACCCAATGATGCTGTGGACAGCTACTGACTGCAGCATTTAAGGGGTTAAATGGCAGAGATCGGTGCCAGCACTGATCTCAGCCACTGCAGCACAGTGTCAGCTGTATTTTACAGCCGACACTCATCAATGATGGCAGGGGCTCCCTTACTGAGCGGCCGCCACCACAGCCACACGGGGGGGACCTCATGGAATGCTGCTGGGGGGGCATCAGGGGCACAGAAGGCATCAGGGACACAACAGGAACCATGCCAGATTTCAGGCTGTGATCTCCATCCTGAAACTGGCATTTTCTTACTGACGTGCTCTAGTTGGTTAGTCTGCACAGACTCTGTTCCACCACGTAGGCTGTGGCCTGCTTGTTGGCAAGACGTCTCTTTCTGTGCCCATAGGACACATTCATGTGCTCCCTCCAGCTCTTAAAGGGGCACCGTGTGCACCCTAATCTTCACCAGCCAATGTCTGGTAACCTTGGGGTATTACAGGCACCTTCCCAAGTGGGAGCTTGCCTGAGCAATAGGTCTCTTAGCTTGCTAAGTTCCAGCTAGGTGTGCTATAGCGTCTGCCCATTTACCGACCTCTGCCTATTTACCCATGTTTGACTCTTTGCTGCCTGACCTGACCTATGCCTGTTTCTCTTATTGATCCTACACTGCCTGCCCAGAACTCGGACCTGTTATCATATTGCACATACTCCACCGGCCCGGACCCCTATGATTCTACCTGACCCCACGTTGCCCTACACCAGTGTCTATGACCCACCTACTACTCCACGAGGTAGCAGCCTGGTGGCTTCCATGCAGCAAAGTCCAGTTGCCTGTATAGGGGTTAAAGGATGAATACCAGAGGGACTACTAGGATAATTCTCTTAGGATTATCCCTAAGTCAAATTTGTTTATTTTCCTCACTTATATAGTGCTGACATATTACACAGTGCTTTACAGGCATTATCATCACTTACTGTCCCCAGTGGAGCTCACACTCTACATTGTTGGTTAGCACACCCCCCCTTCCATAGAATTATCATAGAATTCTATAGCACTCTACTGTACCCCTGCCTACCTGGAATTATGCAGAGTTTTTTCTAGCGGATTCTGTTTGTAACAACTTGTGTTTAGCTGTAAAGGATTCCATATTACTAGTATTTCCCCCTTAAAGCTTTGTCTCAATATTTCCAACATGGTGCTACATAGATCATTTATGATCATTTATGAATACATTGCCACTGTTTCCATCTGGCTTCCTGCAAGTGTTGTAAAAATGCTAATTCCAATTCAACAAATATTCTTTGAATACCATTAAATAAATACAGTGTACTTTGTAATAATAATAATAATTATAGTAATAAGATAATTCCTCTTGCTAAACCTAACAGGATATTCACGAAGTCAGTGGAGAATAGACTATGACAGGTTCTTCCTCTTTGGGTTCACCAGTCTGTTTAGTTATTAGGAAATTTCCTTTAAATGAACCCTCGGAATCCACTGTTCATTTTCTGTTTCTTCTGCTTCTAATGAAATATCTCTATACCTGAGGATTGAACAGATCAAGTTAGCTTATGTTCTTCATACAAAAAGTTGTAGTATTTCCTGTATTTATGGGCCCCTTCTTGTCCTAAGTAGTGGGTTCCTTGACACCCCTGATATTTTAGAGACGTCTGTCTTATAGTTCTTACATTTGTACAATATAAATTGCTGTGAGTACAGCTACTGCCCCAAAGGGAAGCTGTCACCAGCTTTTTGCACACTGAGCCACCAGCCATGTCACTATACTGCAGGAGAATAGTGTTTTAAACATGTCCCTGTAGTATAAAATGAAGTTATAATCCAGCACATGAGCAGTGATGCGAGGTGTACTGGCCTCAGCTTCATGTGGACAATGCATGAGCTGGATTCTGCTGATTTTCCCCTTGGACTTTTCTCGGGTAATTCATATTTATCATGGATGTAATATAACTTCTTTTTATACCTAATGTTACAAAAGAGACTTCTTCAGACATTGGGGAACATTTAGAATGGCATTTCACAGCAGTATGCTGTAGTTTTAATGTATTAAATGCTATGGACAGGTTTTTTAAAGGGGTATTTTCACCAGTATAAGTCATTGCATATTGCTGATCAGGAGAGGTCTGACCACTCTGGCAGTACTTCTTACCTGTCCTCAACTTCATTGATGGTATCTGGCAATGAAGAGTTTTTTGTTTCCAGCAGAAAGCAGGAGAAGAAACCTGCTATTATGGGAGCGATTCCAAATATCATAGGAAGGATTGTCACTGAAAAATCCCCTGATAAATGCAAAAGAGATGCCACAGCAGAGCCCAGGCGAGCATTCATAGCGCTAAAGCCCATGCCAGTTTGCCTGCATGAAACAAGGGGATATAATACCTTTATTAGTATCTTTTAAGTTGAAGGGGTTGCTCGGGTGTAAAAATTATAGAGAAAAGCCTCAAAGGGGTATCTCACCTACACTGATCTCCTGCTGTACACTAAGCCCTCATTGGTCTTTTCTCCTGGTTTGGCATGTAGGAAATACCTGGAGATGGCGTCCCAACCAATCACTGGTCGCAGAAATTGGCTGAGCAGGCATCACCCAGAATGTCCTACGTGTCAAGACGAAACCAGGAAGCAAAGCTTCAGAGCAGGCCTTCTTTTATGTGTTTTTTTTTGTCCCATTTGCCTAACAATTTATACCCCCTAGACAACTCCTTTGGAGTGGATGTACAGTTGTAGTCTTAAAAGCGTCATATAAGTTACATTTGCATATTGTTTTTTAAAAAGACACTTTAAAAAGACATCTGTCAGCACCTATGAAACTGGCTGACCTGTTACATGTGCACTTGTGTAACTGAAGGCATCCCATGTTTATATGTGTCCACATTGCTAAGAAAAATAATGTTTTAATATATGCAAATGAGCCTCTTGGAGCAATGGGGACGTTGCCATTACTCCTACAGACTCAGATCTCTCTCCAACTGCTGCGCCCTCTCCACTTTGATTGACAGGGCTAGGTTTGATGATGATTCAACTGTCTAAGCATGTCAAAGTGCGGAAGGCACAGCAGTTGCAGAGAGAGCTGAGCCACTAGGAATAATGGCACCAACATGGGGTCAACACAGATGCCTCCAGTTTCCAAACGCACATACCACAGGTCAGCCAGTTTCATTTGTACAAATCTGCTGACAGATGCTGTCACGCGCAGGTGTGTGGGGGGAACCAAACCGAGCATAGGAGGGAAAGAAGATTAGGCCTAGAAACTAAGGAATGAAGATGGACACCTCCTACAGGAAACCTGGCTCAATTCCTGTCTATCTACCAGTATGAACAGGCCTCAAAGGTAGGCAAGTTCATACACAGGAACCTAAACACCGAACTGACCCTATAGGACCCTGGAACTAATGACAGGAATGAGTCTACCTGTTCCTCCAAAAGGAAGGACGAACAGAAGTCTCCGTTAGGCCTAATAACAAAACAACAGGGAAAAGTAACAAAACACACAGAAGGGAAAAGGAAACCTATCTTTCAATGAAGAAATGGAGGCTCCAGGATCTCAGCTGAAAACCAAACTACTGCTCACCACAACAACAACTGACGCTATAAACCGCAAGGAATAGTGGGAGAAGAAGCAATAAATAGGGGAGGGACAATTACCACACCAGGAACACCTGAGGGAAAAGGGTGTGGAAAATACCAACAACAAAAAGGAAAACATGTCAGATTATACCATGTGTTCTGACAGACCTCCTGTTACCTGTCACAGGAATGTCCGTGACAGATTCCCTTTAACCCTTTTGCTCCAGCGCTGTACATGTAGGGTGCTGGAGCCATGTGCGTACATGGCGCCCACCTGCACGTGCAGCGGGCATCATGGCCGGTAGGTCTCTGCTGTTTCAAACAGCAGAGACCTGCGGATCAATTACCGTGACCGTCAACCGCGGTAATTAAAGGCTAAATGCTCAAAAATCCGGAAGCTCGCGCTTCCTATCGACAACCCCTGCGGCAAATAAGGGTTGTTGGTAGTTGCTGTGAATACTATCAGCTTCAATTCTGCTGCAATTCTTATTTTGGCCACCAGATGGCAGGCCAACTTAAGAAATGAGCAAGTCACAGTAATAAATTCATTTTAAAAATCCCTGATTGTACAAAATTAAAAAACGGAATTTATAGGTTTAAATAAGTTTAAATCACCCCCCTTTACGTATAATAAAAAACTAAATACCTAAAAAATTATGTAAACAATAAATCTAAACATTATGGGTATCACCGTGACCAAAAACGCCTGTACTATTAAAATATTTAAAAAAATTTCAAATATGGCGAATGACATAATGAAAAAAAGGGTCAAAATGGGCAATTTGCCATTTTTTCATTGCTTCTCTTACACAAAAAAATGTAATGAAATGTGATCACACACTCCAAAATGATATTAATAAAAACTACAGATTGTCCCGCAAAAAAATGAGCCCCCCACACAGCTCAGTAGACATAAGTATAAAAAAGTTATGAGGTCAGAATATTGTGATGTAAAAAAATTTTTTAAAGTTTAAATTTATTTTTACACTGTTTAGACATACAAAACCTATACATATGTGGTATCGTTGTAATCATATTGACCCAGAGAATGAAGAGCATGGGTCAGTTTTGCCACAAACTAAACACCGTGGGAACAAAACAGTGGAGGAATTGCGTTTTCTTTCCAATTCCACCCCATTTAGAATTTTTTTACCGCTTCCCACTACATTATATGTTATAATTAGAGATGAGCGAGTAGTGAAATATTCGAAAGTTCGAAATTCGATTCGAATAGACCGCGAAATTCGACTATTCGACCGAATATCGAATCCCATTAAAGTCTATGGGGAAAAAATGCTCGCCACTTGGAAATCTCAATTCGACCACTTGGAGGTCACCAAGTCCACCCTGGAACCTCAGAAAAGGATGCCAACACTGCTGGAATGCAACTGGGACAGCAGGGGAAGCATGTCTGGGTGCATATAACGCGCCCAAGTCGCACTATTACGCCACTATCACAGCCTCTCAACAATACACTCCAAACACAATATAACCTCTCTGTAAAGTGAGACCATGCAAGGAAACCTTCTTTCCTCAACATTGCCATGGACCCCAAGCCAAACTAGACAAAAAAGAAGATAAAATTCTGCACCCCTTAAAATCACGTTGCCTATGACAACCACAGATGGCATAGGCAAGGGGGAAAGCAAATAGACCCCACCCCTAATTGTCATTGTGTGTGTGTGTGAGATGTGGTCAGACATGTCTTCTTTAAAATGTAAAAACAACTCAAAAACACATGCAGAAGCCTTAAAATGCCCAAATTGTTGGCGCTTGAGATGTCAGTGACCCGACCTGGCCCAGTGTCATGTCTAGCAGGTAAAGCAGTGGGGATGTTGAGGGATGCATAGGACCACAAAAGGCAGGAAGAGGCCGTGGGCTGGCCAGAGGCTCATGGAAAATTTTGTGGAGGCCCAAGAGGTGAGACGTCTTAAAAATTGTGTGGAGGCTAAAGAGGTGAGACCTCTTAAACATTTTGTAGAGCCCCAAGAGGTGAGACCTCTTAAAAATTATGTGGAGGCCCAAGAGGTGAGACCTCTTAAAAATTATGTGGAGGCCCAAGAGGTGAGACCGCTTAAACATTTTGTGGAGGCCCAAGAGGTGAGACCTGTTAAACATTTTGTGGAGGCCCAAGAGGTGAGACGTATTAAAAATTATGTGGAGGCCCAAGAGGAGAGACGTGTTAAAAATTATGTGGAGGCCCAAGAGGTGAGACCTCTTAAAAATTATGTGGAGGCCCAAGAGGTGACACCTCTTAAACATTTTGTGTAGGCCCAAGAGGTGAGACCTCTTAAAAATTATGTGGAGGCCCAAGAGGTGAGACCTGTTAAAAATTATGTGGAGGCCCAAGAGGAGAGACGTGTTAAAAATTATGTGGAGGCCCAAGAGGTGAGACCTGTTAAAATTATGTGGAGGCCCAAGAGGTGAGACCTGTTAAACCTTTTGTGGAGGCCCAAGAGGTGAGACCTGTTAAAAAGTTATGTGGAGGCCCAAGAGGTGAGCAATAAATATATACATTTTTCTTATTTACGGAGCAATTCTACGGCGGTTAAGGAGGAGGAGGAGGTGGTGGAGGAGGAAATGGCACTTCATACAGATGGCACTTCACTTTTGGCTGCTTTCCACTGTTAACCTCTTAAACCTTTTGTGGAGGCCCAAGAGGTGAGACCTGTTAAAAATTATGTGGAGGCCCAAGAGGTGAGCCATAAATATATACATTTTTCTTATTTACGGAGCAATTCTACGGCGGTTAAGGAGGAGGAGGTGGAGGAGGAAATGGCACTTCATACAGATGGCACTTCACTTTTGGCTGCTTTCCACTGTTAACCTCTTAAACCTTTTGTGGAGGCCCAAGAGGTGAGACCTGTTAAAAATTATGTGGAGGCCCAATAGGTGAGACCTCTTAAACATTTTGTGCAGGCCCAAGAGGTGAGACGTGTTAAAAATTATGTGGAGGCCCAAGAGGTGAGACCTGTTAAACATTTTGTGGAGGCCCAAGAGGTGAGACTGTTAAACATTTTGTGGAGACCCAAGAGGTGAGACCCGTTAAAAATTATGTGGAGGCCCAATAGGTGAGACCTCTTAAAAATTATGTGGAGGCCCAAGAGGTGAGACCTCTTAAACATTTTGTGGAGGCCCAAGAGGTGAGACCTGTTAAAAATTATGTGGAGGCCCAAGAGGTGAGCCATAAATATATACATTTTTCTTATTTACGGAGCAATTCTACGGCGGTTAAGGAGGAGGAGGAGGAGGAGGTGGAGGAGGAAATGGCACTTCATACAGATGGCACTTCACTTTTGGCTGCTTTCCACTGTTAACCTCTTAAACCTTTTGTGGAGGCCCAAAAGGTGAGACCTGTTAAAAATTATGTGGAGGCCCAAGAGGTGAGACCTGTTAAACATTTTGTGGAGGCCCAAGAGGTGAGACCTGTTAAACATTTTGTGGAGGCCCAAGAGGTGAGACCTGTTAAACATTTTGTGGAGGCCCAAGAGGTGAGACCTGTTAAACATTTTGTGGAGGCCCAAGAGGTGAGACCTCTTAAACATTTTGTGGAGGCCCAAGAGGTGAGACCTGTTAAACATTTTGTGGAGGCCCAAGAGGTGAGACCTGTTAAACATTTTGTGGAGGCCCAAGAGGTGAGACCTGTTAAACATTTTGTGGAGGCCCAAGAGGTGAGACCTGTTAAACATTTTGTGGAGGCCCAAGAGGTGAGACCTGTTAAACATTTTGTGGAGACCCAAGAGGTGAGACCCGTTAAAAATTATGTGGAGGCCCAATAGGTGAGACCTCTTAAACATTTTGTGCAGGCCCAAGAGGTGAGACGTGTTAAAAATTATGTGGAGGCCCAAGAGGTGAGACCTGTTAAACATTTTGTGGAGGCCCAAGAGGTGAGACCTGTTAAACATTTTGTGGAGACCCAAGAGGTGAGACCCGTTAAAAATTATGTGGAGGCCCAATAGGTGAGACCTCTTAAACATTTTGTGCAGGCCCAAGAGGTGAGACCTCTTAAACATTTTGTGGAGGCCCAAGAGGTGAGACCTGTTAAAAATTATGTGGAGGCCCAAGAGGTGAGACCTGTTAAAAATTATGTTGAGGCCCAAGAGGTGAGACCGGTTAAAAATTATGAGGAGGCCCAAGAGGTGAGACCTCTTAAACATTTTGTGGAGGCCCAAGAGGTGAGCCATAAACATATAAATTTTTCTTATTTACGGAGCAATTCTACGGCGGTTAAGGAGGAGGAGGAGGTGGAGGAGGAAATGGCACTTCATACAGATGGCACTTCACTTTTGGCTGCTTTCCACGGTTGGAGAAGCAAAGTCCGGGTCAATCCACTTGCTGTTCATTTTGATTAGCGTCAGCCTGTCCGCACTGTCGGTTGACAGGCGGCTGCGCTTATCGGTTATAATGCCCCCGGCTGCGCTGAACACCCTTTCTGATAGCACGCTGGCGGCAGGGCAGGCAAGCACCTCCAAGGCGTACAGGGACAGTTCCAGCCACGTGTCCAACTTGGAGACCCAGTAAGTGTAGGACGCCGAGGGATCGGGGAGGACAGGGTTACGGTCTGCCAGGTACTCCCGCAACATCCGCCGATACTTGTCCCTCCTGCTGATAGCGGGCCCCGCAGTGATGGAAGTTGCACGAGGGGGTGCCATGAACATGTCCCACACCTTGGAGAGTGTTCCCCTGGTGGCTGTGGGCCTGATGGATGTTGTGGGACTCTGGGAGACCCTCTCCTCTCTGCCGCCAGCGATGGTGGGTGGGAAAATCTCCATCATGTTCTGCACGAGTTCCCTCTGGTATTCCAGCAATCGATTTGTCCTCTCCTCTACCGGAATAAAAGAGGAGACGTTATCTTTATACCGGGGGTCCAGGAGTGCGAAGACCCAGTACAGTTTGTCCTCCACTATCCGGACAACACGTGTGTCCCGGGAAAAGCAGCCCAGCATGAAGTCAGCCATGTGTGCCAGACTCTGAATAGGCATGACCTCACTGCCCCCACCAGAAGGATCACTTGCCATTTCCTCCTCTTCCTCTTCCGCCTCCTCTCCGCCCCATCCGCGCTGAACCAATGGGACGCACACAGCCTGACTGCTACCCTCGCCGCCAGCATCCTCCTCCTCTTCCACAGCCACCTCCACGTCGTCCTCCTCCTCATCCTCCTCCTCCTGCAACTGCCACCGTGAAGCAGACAAAAGTGTGGACTGACTGTGTAGCTCCGTTGCGTCTTCTCCAACCCCCGTCTCCTCTGCGTGCAATGCGTTCTCCCTTATTGCGATGAGGGATTCTTTAAGGACGCCTAGGAGCGGGATGGTTACGCTCACTATAGCGTCCTCGCTGCTGACCTTCTTGGTGGACTCCTCAAAGATACGCAGTACATCGCATATGTCTGCCATCCATGGCCACTCGTGGTTGGCAAACTGAGGGAGCTGAGTTGGAGGCACGCGTGGATTCATAATCTGGTACTCCATCAATGCTCTCTGCTGCTCACACACCCTGGCCAACATGGAATAGGTGGAATTCCAGCGAGTGGGCAGGTCGCACAACAGCCGATGTTCAGGCAAATGGAGGCGTTGCTGGAGTTTTTTTAAGCTAGCAGCAGCTACAGTTGACTTCCGAAAGTGAGCGCACAAGCGCCGCACTTTCACCAGTAGCTCTGCCAGGTTGGGGTAAGTCTTCAGAAATTTTTGGACTACCAGATTAAAAACGTGGGCCAGGCATGGTACGTGATTGAGTTCGGCAAGCTCCAGAGCCGCCACCAGGTTACGGCCGTTATCGCACACGACCATGCCTGGTCCTAGCTGCAGCGGCGACAGCCACATCTCCGTCTGCTGCAATATGGCGTCCCTCACCTCTGGGGCGCTGTGCTTCCTGTCGCCCAAGCTGATGAGCTTTAGCACCGCCTGCTGACGTCTCCCCGCGCCAGTGCTGCAACGCTTCCAGCTAGCGGCTGAGGGAGATGTTAAGGCACAGGAGGAGGAGGAGGAGGAGGAGGAGGAGGGGGGTTTATCAGAACCCATGCTGGCAATCTTGGGCGGGGGTGGTAGGTAGGCCGTCTCTGTTTGCGACCCCGTCCCCGCTTCCACTACATTCACCCAGTGTGCCGTCAAAGAGATGTAGCGTCCCTGGCCGCAAGCGCTTGTCCACGAGTCGGTGGTCAAGTGGACCTTTGCGCTGACTGCGTACCTCAGGGCCCGCCTGATGTTACGCGACACGTGCTGGTGCAGGGCGGGGACGGCACTCCGGGAAAAGTAGTGGCGGCTGGGGACGGAATAGCGAAGTGCGGCAGCCGCCATCAGGTCGCGGAAGGCCTGCGTCTCCACAAGCCTAAACGGCAACATCTCCAGGGCCAGCAGTTTGGAGATGTGGCAGTTTAAGGCTTGGGCTTGGGGGTGACTCGAGGCGTACTTCCGCCTGCGGTCGAACGCCTGCGAGATGGACAGTTGTTGGGACGAGGAGTGTGAGGGTGCAGGCGAAGAGGCGGGGGAAGGGGAGGCTGAAGGAGAAGGCCCCAAAGTAGCCGAGGCAGAGGCAGATGTGGAGGTGTCCTGGCTGGAGGTCTGGACCGCAGTGGCAGCACACAACAAAGGGGAAGAGGCAGTGGCAGCAGGACCGGGCGCAGTTTGTATTGCGTTTGCTCTCTCCCACTCAGCCCAGTGCTTGACTTCCAAGTGACGCCGCATGCCTGAGGTGGTCAGATTGCTCTTCTCAGAGCCCCTACTCAGTTTTGAGTGGCAGAGTGTGCAAACCGCGCTCAGTTTGTCATCCGCACAAACATTAAAAAATCTCCACACCACAGAAGTACGAGGCCTCGATGGGGGAGCTTCACGCGACTGCCCGCTGCCGGGAACAGCTTCGGCCGTGCTGGCTGTGGCCTCACTACTCTGTCTGGACTGTCCTCTGCCTCTGGACATCCCTCTGCCTGTGGACATCCCTCTGCCTGTGGACATCCCTCTGCCTGTGGACATCCCTCTGCCTCTGGACATCCCTCTGCCTCTTGCTGCCTTTTTCGGTGCTGCGCAGACCACCACCTCTCCACTGCTTTCCCCGCTGGACATCACCCCTGGCCAAGTGGGGTCGGTCATTTCGTCATCCACCACCTCCTCTTCCTCACTCTGCTCCTCCTCCTGCCCACTGGACATTCCAACAGCCTCCCTTGATGGCAACTGCGTCTCATCATCATCATCGCTCATGATAACAGATGCTGGCTCAGGGTCCACATCAGCAGGAGATGGCGAAAACTCAAGTGTTTGGGCATCACTACAAACAAATTCCTCTGCTAGCTCCTGGGATTCTTCCGGCACATCTGAAAAAGGACCCGAAAAGAGCTCCTGGGAGGGGTCAATGGTGGGATGACTCTGTTGGCCAGGTGTGGAGGAAGGAGGGTCAGAGTGAGACTGTGTGGATGACTGGCTGGTGGACAACTGTGTGGAAGCGCTATCGGCTATCCATTGCACCACCTGTTCAACCTGCTCAGGCCTCAACAGCGGTGTAACCCGCCCCCTGCTTAACTGTCCCATAAAGGCAGGGATTCTGGATGAGCGGGATCCTGGCTGACCCTCACCAGCACGCATTGTATCCCCACTGGCTTCAACAAGGCCCCCAACAGCATTTCCGCGCCCCCGTCCTCGTCCACGTCCTATTCCGCTAGCCCCCCGCCGCATTTTTTTTTTTTTTACAATATTTTGCCTTCACAGCCGTGAAATTACTTTGCAAGAAAACGCACAGTACAGTTGCCAATTGAAAGGCCTATATATTGTTTTTGTATATATTGTATATTTCAAGGTACACAGCCGTGTTCTAAGTGATCAGACGGTGTGTATGAACAACAGTTATGAGAAATTACTTTGCAAGAGAACGCACAGTACAGTTGCCAGTTAAGGCCTATATATTGTATTTTTCAAGGTACACAGCCGTGTACTAAGTGATCAGACGGTGTGTATGAACAACAGTTATGAGAAATTACTTTGCAAGAGAATGCACAGTACAGTTGCCAGTTAAGGCCTATATATTGTATTTTTCAAGGTACACAGCCGTGTACTAAGTGATCAGACGGTGTGTATGAACAACAGTTATGAGAAATTACTTTGCAAGAGAACGCACAGTACAGTTGCCAGTTAAGGCCTATATATTGTATTTTTCAAGGTACACAGCCGTGTACTGAGTGATCAGACGGTGTGTATGAACAACAGTTATGAGAAATTACTTTGCAAGAGAACGCACAGTACAGTTGCCAGTTAAGGCCTATATATTGTATTTTTCAAGGTACACAGCCGTGTACTGAGTGATCAGACGGTGTGTATGAACAACAGTTATGAGAAATTACTTTGCAAGAGAACGCACAGTACAGTTGCCAGTTAAGGCCTATATATTGTATTTTTCAAGGTACACAGCCGTGTACTGAGTGATCAGACGGTGTGTATGAACAACAGTTATGAGAAATTACTTTGCAAGAGAACGCACAGTACAGTTGCCAGTTAAGGCCTATATATTGTATTTTTCTAGGTACACAGCCGTGTACTGAGTGATCAGACGGTGTGTATGAACAACAGTTATGAGAAATTACTTTGCAAGAGAACGCACAGTACAGTTGCCAGTTATAAGGCCTATATATTGTATTTTTCAAGGTACACAGCCGTGTACTGAGTGATCAGACGGTGTGTATGAACAACAGTTATGAGAAATTACTTTGCAAGAGAACGCACAGTACAGTTGCCAGTTAAGGCCTATATATTGTATTTTTCAAGGTACACAGCCGTGTACTGAGTGATCAGACGGTGTGTATGAACAACAGTTATGAGAAATTACTTTGCAAGAGAACGCACAGTACAGTTGCCAGTTAAGGCCTATATATTGTATTTTTCAAGGTACACAGCCGTGTACTAAGTGATCAGACGGTGTGTATGAACAACAGTTATGAGAAATTACTTTGCAAGAGAACGCACAGTACAGTTGCCAGTTAAGGCCTATATATTGTATTTTTCAAGGTACACAGCCGTGTACTGAGTGATCAGACGGTGTGTATGAACAACAGTTATGAGAAATTACTTTGCAAGAGAACGCACAGTACAGTTGCCAGTTAAGGCCTATATATTGTATTTTTCAAGGTACACAGCCATGTACTGAGTGATCAGACGGTGTGTATGAACAACAGTTATGAGAAATTACTTTGCAAGAGAACGCACAGTACAGTTGCCAGTTATAAGGCCTATATATTGTATTTTTCAAGGTACACAGCCGTGTACTGAGTGATCAGACGGTGTGTATGAACAACAGTTATGAGAAATTACTTTGCAAGAGAACGCACAGTACAGTTGCCAGTTAAGGCCTATATATTGTATTTTTCAAGGTACACAGCCGTGTACTGAGTGATCAGACGGTGTGTATGAACAACAGTTATGAGAAATTACTTTGCAAGAGAACGCACAGTACAGTTGCCAGTTAAGGCCTATATATTGTATTTTTCAAGGTACACAGCCGTGTACTAAGTGATCAGACGGTGTGTATGAACAACAGTTATGAGAAATTACTTTGCAAGAGAACGCACAGTACAGTTGCCAGTTAAGGCCTATATATTGTATTTTTCAAGGTACACAGCCGTGTACTGAGTGATCAGACGGTGTGTATGAACACCAGTTATGAGAAATTACTTTGCAAGAGAACGCACAGTACAGTTGCCAGTTATAAGGCCTATATATTGTATTTTTCAAGGTACACAGCCGTGTACTGAGTGATCAGACGGTGTGTATGAACAACAGTTATGAGAAATTACTTTGCAAGAGAACGCACAGTACAGTTGCCAGTTAAGGCCTATATATTGTATTTTTCAAGGTACACAGCCGTGTACTAAGTGATCAGACGGTGTGTATGAACAACAGTTATGAGAAATTACTTTGCAAGAGAACGCACAGTACAGTTGCCAGTTAAGGCCTATATATTGTATTTTTCAAGGTACACAGCCGTGTACTGAGTGATCAGACGGTGTGTATGAACAACAGTTATGAGAAATTACTTTGCAAGAGAACGCACAGTACAGTTGCCAGTTAAGGCCTATATATTGTATTTTTCAAGGTACACAGCCGTGTACTGAGTGATCAGACGGTGTGTACAGTGGCGTAACTAGAGGTCTATGGGCCCCAGGACAAACTTTGAATTTGGGGCCCCCCATCATCCGCCAACTATAGGTTTGAATGCGTTGTAGTTAAATATTAAATAGAGGAGGTAGATGTTTAATTTTTTTTCTATATATGTCAATTTTTTGCGCCCTTTTTATAGATTCCATTTCCCCCCCTTTTAATATACTCCATTTTCCCCTTTTTTATATTCCATTTTCCCCTTTTTACATATTCCATTTTTGCCCCCATTATATTTTAGCCCTTATTAAATATATATATTGATTTTTGTCCTCGCTCTGTATATATTTCATTTTTTTACCCCTATATAATTTCATGTTTTTACCCCCATATGGCTGGCTGGCTGGCGGGGCCCCCCCCTTTAATAATCCAGACGGTGCCGCATTGCCAGAGTGCCCCCAAATGTGCAGACACTCAGACAGACACATTAACACACAAAAAAAAATACTTACCTAGTCTCTGCTGCAAACTTCTTCTCCTCACGTAATCCCGTGCGTACTCAGCATCACCCCGTCAGCCAGTGTGATCCCACGAGACACGTGACCCAGCGCCAGGTCTCGCGGGATTACACAGTGGCCGTTCGCAGCGCCGGTGAAGGTTATGGGGTGGGGACGGGGGCCGTGTTTTTATAGGGACAAGCAGGCTGTGTAGTGTTGTGCAGTGCGTAGCACTGTGCATTAACGCTGCGCTGCTGGCCTAAAACAGAGAGGGCTCGGGCCCGACTGTTAATTAGAAGCACTTGTGGTCCCCGGGCCCCCTCCCCCTCCGGGCCCGGTCGCGGCCGCACCCTCTGCGACCGCGATCGTTACGCCCCTGGGTGTGTATGAACAACAGTTATGAGAAATTACTTTGCAAGAGAACGCACAGTACAGTTGCCAGTTATAAGGCCTATATATTGTATTTTTCAAGGTACACAGCCGTGTACTGAGTGATCAGACGGTGTGTATGAACAACAGTTATGAGAAATTACTTTGCAAGAGAACGCACAGTACAGTTGCCAGTTATAAGGCCTATATATTGTATTTTTCAAGGTACACAGCCGTGTACTGAGTGATCAGACGGTGTGTATGAACAACAGTTATGAGAAATTACTTTGCAAGAGAACGCACAGTACAGTTGCCAGTTAAGGCCCATATATTGTATTTTTCAAGGTACACAGCCGTGTACTAAGTGATCAGACGGTGTGTATGAACAACAGTTATGAGAAATTACTTTGCAAGAGAACGCACAGTACAGTTGCCAGTTAAGGCCTATATATTGTATTTTTCAAGGTACACAGCCGTGTACTGAGTGATCAGACGGTGTGTATGAACACCAGTTATGAGTAATTACTTTGCAAGAGAACGCACAGTACAGTTGCCAGTTATAAGGCCTATATATTGTATTTTTCAAGGTACACAGCCGTGTACTGAGTGATCAGACGGTGTGTATGAACAACAGTTATGAGAAATTACTTTGCAAGAGAACGCACAGTACAGTTGCCAGTTAAGGCCTATATATTGTATTTTTCAAGGTACACAGCCGTGTACTGAGTGATCAGACGGTGTGTATGAACAACAGTTATGAGAAATTACTTTGCAAGAGAACGCACAGTACAGTTGCCAGTTATAAGGCCTATATATTGTATTTTTCAAGGTACACAGCCGTGTACTGAGTGATCAGACGGTGTGTATGAACAACAGTTATGAGAAATTACTTTGCAAGAGAACGCACAGTACAGTTGCCAGTTATAAGGCCTATATATTGTATTTTTCAAGGTACACAGCCGTGTACTGAGTGATCAGACGGTGTGTATGAACAACAGTTATGAGAAATTACTTTGCAAGAGAACGCACAGTACAGTTGCCAGTTAAGGCCTATATATTGTATTTTTCAAGGTACACAGCCGTGTACTAAGTGATCAGACGGTGTGTATGAACAACAGTTATGAGAAATTACTTTGCAAGAGAACGCACAGTACAGTTGCCAGTTAAGGCCTATATATTGTATTTTTCAAGGTACACAGCCGTGTACTGAGTGATCAGACGGTGTGTATGAACACCAGTTATGAGAAATTACTTTGCAAGAGAACGCACAGTACAGTTGCCAGTTATAAGGCCTATATATTGTATTTTTCAAGGTACACAGCAGTAGTGCCAAATATAGTTTGGTATGTAGCAGAGCACCTAATACACCACTAATGCCTCTCTCTTTCCCTGCTCCAGCAGCTATCCCTGAATACAGCAGCCGTTCTCTGTAAAGTCTATATTGTAGTAAGCTATCACTGAAGTCCACTGTAGTAGCCCTGATAAGGGCTTTTAATCACGCTCCTGCCTATCCAACAGCTAAAATCTGTCTCTCCCTTCTCCAGCCTCTGTCCCTGACTAAGTTCACGCAGCATATGCGTACGAGCAGGAAGAGCTGAGTTTTTAATATTCGAGGTCACATGGTTTTTCCAGCCAATGCATGTAGACGCCGTTTTCGCGCTGCCAGCGTGCTCAGCGTGCCTGTCATACCCCCCCTGCATGGTGATTGGTGGAAAAAGAGCGCCAGGGAAGGTGGGAGGGGAAACGAATTCTAGGTGCGCCATTGCCGTTATACTCGAATTAAATCGAGTACGCCGAATATCGTAGTATTCGATCGAATACCAGCTCGATCGAACACTACTCGCTCATCTCTAGTTATAATTAATGGTGGCATTAGAAAGTACACTTGTCCTGCGAAATATAAAAAAGCTATCGCTCAAGGAAGATAGGGAAGAAAAATCAAAACGTAAAAACTAAAAAACCTCTGGTAGTGAAAGGGTTATTCATTGCTTAGTGTTTTCAAGTCGGCTGTAATTCCTTATTTCTTCTCTATAGTGGCACAGCTATAATTGGTGACTACAGCCTTAGTTACATTGTCTAATGAGAGACTGAGAAAATCCATCTTCTGTCTTATCTAAAGATCCTGCTCTATCACACCACCATGCTCTAAACTAATCTGCAGCTCCACCTGTCCAGATTGGCTGCTGTGTATAAGCACAAGCCCACCACAGGTCTCATAATTTCATTAACTGATATCTGACATGCTGAACCACTGTTGTAATCAACTTTATTGAGTGAATTATTCATAATGAGGAATTCAGTGCAGACTTACCTTATCTCTGTGGGGTACAGCTCTCCAGTGTACAGGTACATGCAAGTAATAGAAGAAGCTAGGAAAGCCTTCCCAGTCACTGCTAGGACTGTACTTAAAATCTGCATTTCTGCAAGAGAACAGTATGTGTTCTGTTATAGATACAGGACACATGGCAGCAGAGGTGCAACGTGAAGCTCCTGGGCCCCTTTGCAAAATTCCTAAAACTTTTGGGCCCCTATGCAATAAAACATTCAATGGTATTTTACCTGTTGGAATGAGATAATAGGTATTTCAGCTGTTTTACCTTGAGGTGTGAAGCTATAAGATAATACCATTACTCCAGCCAGAAACAAGGACACAAACTGCATGACTCGTCTTCCCACAAATGTCATCATCAACATCACCATCAATTTAGCCAGCATTTCTACTCCTCCAAATACTGCCTGAGCCAGGAAAATGCTAAGTCCAAAGTTCTGCAGGTCCATGCTGAGCCCATAATAGGCAAAATTACTTGAAAACCTATTGGTTAAAAACAAAAGTCTATAGTTATGATATTTACTACAAACTGTATGCTGACATACATCTATGGGGCGCCACTTGTCAGATATTATTATTAACCAACAATATACAGTATTTCCATATATAATAATAGATGGGGACATAATGCATTGAATTGAAGGAGACAATTACCATATTCATCATTAATTCCGGGAAGAAGAATCAACTTACCAAACTAAAACTAGACAGAGGGACATACGTCTCATAGCCGGAGTGCGGACAAGGTCAAACACCAAGTGTGATGTTCTGATTATAAGAATATCTTTTTGCATCTCAGTGGAAAGCATCTGTGGGTAGAGCATGGTAATGGTGAAATGGGTTAAGTTAAGTTGAATAAATGAGCAGAATTTTTTAAAAAAAATAATACATGAATTAGTATTACTGGTATTACTTTAACATGTCCCCAAGTAAGATGTAGCAGATCAGGTGAGTAGCTATAGGTGTGCTCTGATTGCTGGTTGTAAAGGAGAGCACCAACAAGCCATCTAGGATAGTAAGGCAAAACTAGGACAGTAAGGCAAACATGGTGGCTCAGTGGCTAGCACTAGAGCCTTGCAGTGCTGGAGTCCTAGGTTCAACTCTGACCAAGGTCAACATCTGCATGGCCCTGATTTATCATACCTTCACTCTAGAATTCTGGCGTCAAAAAGTTGCAAAAATAAAGCTTTTGCGACTTTTTGTACTCGTGCAAACTTTTGTGACTATTTGCATTTTTGCACGACTTACTCCAGTTTTGTAATATGAGTGGAAAAGTGGTTAACTATGTTAATGAGTTTCATTCAAGATTTATCATTGGGACCTTTTTTTAAAAAACAAAAAGTTGCAAAAAAATCACAATCTCACTCTAGGAGGAAGGTAGAGTAGGAACAGCCTACTACCTCCACATCCGGTATTATGGATGCAACCGGAATGACCATCAGCCCCACTAACTATAAAAAAAGGTAGAGAATTTGCCGAACAGAAACCACTGCATGAAGCGTTTTTTGTCTGGCAGATCCGAGCATTCTATGCTAGAACAGCCTGCCGGAAGTCTGTAGCGGATATGTGAAAGTAGCCTAATCTGGACTTTTGACCCAAATAAAGGAAAACTTAGCTGCTGCTCTGCTGTGACTAATTCCATCATGTTCAAAACTCAGGAGCCCAGATTTACAAATGTGTCTGCATCTAAAATCTGTCTAAAAAGTGGTATTGGTGCAATTTAGCAAAACTAGGGTTGCTGCACTTTTTTCCTGACTTTCTCAAAAAAGGGAAGGGACTTTCAATAAAGTGGACAAACTTCAAAGGGGAATGACCTATGATGTGCCGTTTTTTGACCAAATTGTGGCACAATTCTAGTATAAAATTATGTCTCAAAGTAAGCCAACCGATGGTTGGTATAGAGCAGTGGTGGCGAACCTACGGCACGGGTGCCAGAGGTGACACTCAGAGCCCTCTCTGTGGGCACTCGCACCCTGGAAAAAGTCTAAGGAGTACCAATATGCCTTAGACTTTTCCCTACCATTCATCAGAGCAGGACGCACTATGTACAGCACAGGCAGAACACTGAATGTATGCAGGCTGTTATAGCTAAATGATAACGTACATGGAAGATATACTATATTGGACTGTAGTATTCAGGGTAAATTGCCGTGTTGGCACTTTGTGATAAATAAGTGGCTTTTGGGTTGCAGTTTGGGCACTCGGTCTGTAAAAGGTTCTCCATCACTGGTATAGAGTCAGACAAAGTTGTCTACCATACATTAAATGTATCATCCAGCCTGAGCCCCTGTGATAAATCTGGTGTAGGTCTGGTGCAGGACTAATCCATTTATAGGATTGGTAAATCTAGGCCAGTATGTAAGACTGAGGTCTCTTTTTAAAAATTGGTGTCAATTCCAGTTGTATGTAATATATGTCAAATATATGTCATGAATCTATATTGACAGGGAGTGTTCCACAGGATTGGCGCTAATATGGTGCCAATATTCAAAAAGGGCCAAAAAACAGAGCCCGGAAACTATAGGCCGGTAAGTTTAACATCTATCGTGGATAAACTGTTTGAAGGTTTTCTAAGAGATGCTATCTTGGAGTACCTCAATGAAAATAAGCAAATAACTCCATATCAGCGTGCAGGGACGTAGCTAAAGGCTCATGGGCCCTGGTGCAAGAGTTCAGCGTGGGCCCCCGTCCATCAGTGCTTAGTGTGTGTTCTTATGCGGCACAAGTGTCTTTGGGCCCCCTCAGGCTCCTGGGCCGGGTAGCGACTGCTACCTCTGCACCCCCTATAGCTACGCCCATATCAGCGTGGCTTCATGAGGGATCGGTCATGTCAAACTAATTTAATCAGTTTCTATGAGGAGGTAAGTTCTAGACTTGACCGCGGCGAATCAATGGATGTCGTATATCTGGACTTCTCCAAAGCATTTGACACTGTACCGCATAAAAGGGTAGTATATAAAATGAGAATGCTTGGCCTGGGAGAAAATGTCTGTATGTGGGTAAGTAACTGGATCAGAAAACAGAGGGTGGTTATTAACGGCACATACTCAGATTGGGTCACTGTCACTAGTACCACAGGGGTCAGTATTGGGCCCTATTCTCTTCAATATATTTATTAATGATCTGGATGAAGGCTTGCACAGTAAAATATCAATTTTTGCAGATAACACTAAACTATGTAAAATAATTAACACAGAAGAGGACAGTACACTGCTACAGATGGATCTGGATAGATTGGAGGCTTGGGCAGAGAAGTGGCAGATGAGGTTTAATACTGACAAATGTAAGGTTATGCACATAGGAAGGAATAATGCAAGTCACCAGTACATACTAAATGGTAAAACATTGGGTAACACTGACATGGAAAAGGACCTAGGAATTTTAGCGAACAGCAAACTAAGCTGTAGAAACCAGTGTCAGACAGCTGCTGCCAAGGCCAATAAGATAAATGGGTTGCATCAAAAGAGGCATAGATGCCCATGATGAGAACATAGTCCTGCCACTTTACAAATCACTAGTCAGACCACACATGGAGTACTGTGTACAGTTCAGGGCTCTTGTGAACAAGGCAGACATAGCAGAGCTGGAGAGGGTTCAGAGGAGGGCAACTAAAGTAATAACTGGAATGGGTGGACTACAGTACCCAGTAAGATTATCAAAATTAGGGTTATTCCCTTTAGAAAAAAGACGACTGAGGGGAGATCTAATAATTACAGAGATCTCTCCCATGATCTTTTTATCCCAAGGACCTTGACTGTGACGAGGGGACATCCTCTGCGTCTGGAGGAAAGAAGGTTTGTACACAAACATAGAAGAGGATTCTTTACGGTAAGAGCAGTGAGACTATGGAACTCTCTCCCTGAGGAGGTGGTGATGGTAAGTTCACTAAAAGAGTTCAAGAGGGGCCTGGATGTATTTCTAGAGGGTAATAATATTACAGGTTATAGTTACTTGAGAGGGGCCGTTGATCCAGGGAGTTATTCTGATTGCCTGATTGGAGTCGGGAAGGCATTTGTTTCTCCAAAGTGGTTAAAATTGGCTTCTACCTCACAGGGGTTTTTTGCCTTCCTCTGGATCAAGTTGCAGGATAACAGGCTGAACTGGATGGACAGATGTCTTTTTTCGGCCTTATAAACTATGTTACTATGTAATTCCAGTTTTCACTGATATTTCATTTCCCATGATACTTATTATAATAAATTCCCCGAATAAGCAGATCATTTGATTAGTTGAATACTGGCTAAAACATAACGTATTTTACCTCTGCCGTCAGTTTCTCTCCTTCTCTGCCTTTTCCATTGATTTGAGCAACCTTTCTTAGGTGTTTCAAAGCCTTATAATTTTCACCCCGAAGAATCAGCCAACGAGCAGATTCAGGCAGCCACCTGAGAAGAAGATGATGGGTATAAGTGTAAGATAGCTACACAACATATTTCCACTGCTTCAAATAGGGTTAATTGTCTCATCTGCTCATATGCACTAGTGAAGCATGAGAGCTTACCAAGAGTAGATGAAAAAGATAAAGAATGGGGAAGAAACTGCAAACTGAAGCCATCGCCAATCTCGGATCACATATGCCATAGTAGCCAAAACTATCTGCCCCACTGAGTAGGAAAAGCCAAAAAAATTCCCAGCCAGGGTTCGTCCACATGTGGGCATCCACTCTAAGACTGCATAAAAAAAGAAATGAGTAAAAACCCACAATGTATTTAATTATATATATTAGTCCATAGACATTTGGATTTGTACAAAATACCAAAGTAACTTTTTGTCCCTTGACCTGTCTTCTGAGAATACATACTTAAGCAGATGCTGTTGACAGAAATAGCAGAAGAAGCCACACCACAAAGGAAGCGGAAAGCACAGTAGCCATCATATGTAGGTAAAAATGCAGCACAGCTTCCAGCTATTCCCATCTGAAGGTAAGACCACAGGAGGATCTCCATTCTGCCTAGTCTAGGAAACAAAGAAATAGGTCATCAAGTTACCATGAAAGACCATGAAGACATTGACTACCCTCTATTTTCCTGATGACATCTTTTGCGTTTAGGGCCTCACTAGCCCACCAAAGTTTGGGCCTTGGGGCCTAGGTTCTGGGACAGCAACAGGCTCCAACAGAAGACAACTCCATTTGGAGCTAACTTCGGAACCAGTCACTTGCCACTAAGCTCTATTTCTTATGGGTTGATTCATGAATGACATATTGGGCCTTACAGATGACAAGTTCTGTGTGTGCAATGATAACAGTAAAGATTACAGTGCCATTAAAAATGGACGGGACAATGATTATGTTAAATCTCTGCACTTAAAATCGAAACAGTCCTTCTATATACAAGTGCATCTCAAAAAATTAGAATATCATCAAAAGGTTTATTTTTTTTTAGGTAATTCAATTCAAAAAGTGAAACACATATATTATATAGAGTCATTACAAACAGAGTGAACTTTTTCAAGTGTTTATTTATGTTAATGTTGATGATTATGGCTTATAGCCAAGGAAAACCCAAAAGTCATTATCTCAGAAAATTAGAATATTATATTAGACCAACTGTAATTTTTTTTAACACAGAAAAGTATGTACAGTAAATGCACTCAATACTTGGTTGGGGCTCCTTTTGCATGAATGACTGCATCAATGCGGCGTGGTATGGAGGCGATCAGCCTGTGGCACTGCAGAGGTGTTATGGAAGCCCAGGTTGCTATGATAGCAGCCTTCAGCTCGTCTGCTTTGTTAGGTCTGGTGTCTCTCATCTTCCTCTTGACAATACCCCATAGATTCTCTATGGGGGTTAAGGTCAGGCGAGTTTGCTGGCCAATCAAGCACAGTGATACTGTGGTTATTAATCCAGGTATTGGTACTTTTGGCAGTGTGGACAGGTGCCAAGTCCTGCTGGAAAATAAAAATTCCATCTCCAAAAAGCTTGTCGGCAGAGGGGAAGCATGACGTGCTCTAAAATTTCCTGGTAGACGGCTGCACTGACTTTGGTCTTGATAAAACACAGTGGACCTACACCAGCAGATGACATGGCTCCCCAAACCATCACTGATTGTGGAAACTTCACACTAGACCTCAAGCAGCTTTGACTGAGTGCCTCTCCACTCTTCCTCCAGACTCTGGGACCAAATGAAATGCAAAATTTACTTTCATCTGAGAACCACACCTTTCACCACTGAGCAACAGTCCAGTTCTTTTTCACCTTGACCCAGGTAAGACGCTTCTGGCGTTGTTTATTGGTCATGAGTGGCTTGACACATGGAATGTGACACTTGTAGCCCATGTCCTGGATACGTCTGTGTGTGGTGGCTCTTGAAGCACTGACTCCAGCAGCAGTCCACTCCTTGTGAATCTCCCCCAAATTTAGGAAAGGCCTTTTCTTAACAATCCTATCAAGGCTGCGGTTCTCCCTGTTGCTTGTGCACCTTTTTCTACCACCCTTTTTCCTTCCACTCAACTTTCCATTAATATGCTTTGATACAGCACTCTGTGAACAGCCAGCTTCTTTAGCAATGACCTTTTGTGGCTTACCCTCCTTGTGGAGTTTGTCAATGACAGCCTTCTGGACATCTGTCAAGTCAGCAGTCTTCCCCATGATTGTGTCGCCTACTGAACCAGACTAAGGGACCTTTTTCAAGGCTTAGGAAGTCTTTGCAGGTGTTTTGGGTTAATTATTCTAATTTTCTGAGATAATGAATTTTGGGTTTTCCTTGTGTGTAAGCCATAATCATCAACAGAAATAAACACTTGAAAAAGTTCACTCTGTTTGTAATGACTCTATATAATATATGTGTTTCACATTTTGAACTGAATTACTAAATAAAAACAACTTTTTGATGATATTCTAATTTATTGAGATGCACTTGTAGGTCTATGATGGACAGTAAATGAGCGCTTATCAATGATATACAAGTTGATCAGCGCTCATGTAAAGCACCTTTAAAATGGCCAAATGCAAAGTGAAAGGGTAACTAATGGTCGTCATTACAATTGTTCGTCCCCCCATTCACTTTGCATATTGTCAGCAGCACATCCCAGGTGATTGGCAGCAACTTTATGCGGACCAATTATCAGGAACAAGTGTCTGGATTGCAGTTGCTCTTCACTCACATCACATGCATATATGACTGGCTCTAAGATTTCTAGAGATTTATAGTTTTGGTGCTGTAATATAACATCAGTAATAATGATCTAATTGAAAAAATAAATGAATAAACATATTACTGGCAATAGCTCTTATTCTGATTTTAGCTAATGATTAAGAGCAGAGCAACCTTAAGACATAGTCTTCAGGCACAGTTATAAATGGAGTCACACATGTTGCTACCAAGTAATTAGAAACTAGTTGTGTAGACTACAATCTGAAGGAGGGAATGTGAACGTACTTGTCAGCAAGACTGCCAAAAACGAGTGCGCCCAAAAGTACACCAGTCATATAGATGGAACGAGCTACTTGCTTCCAAGGTTGTTGGTTACAAACTAAATTCCACTGCAAGTAAAAGGAATTATTTATCATAACATTACATTGGCTGCATACAGGTTGTTCTTTACTTCTAATGCTACAGTTTCTTGTGGCTACTGTGCTTGTTTAGCAGATAGAATTAGTTCATAGGATCACCCACCTACTTGGACATATTCTAAAGTGACTCTAGCCTTTGTGAGGAGATTGCCTTACTTCCTTACATCATGCAGTTCACTTTTTGTTCATTTCTATTCAGTATTCCAGAACATATAAAAAATAGGGGTTTGTATACTGATGAAGGGACTCATGATGGACTATGTGTCAGCTCTAACAACACCATGCCATCCTCAATGATTTCAAGGTCTTGCTTCATTGCACTGCAACCTCATCAGACAATCTCAGCATCTACCGCACTTGATCTGTTAAATACATGTCATATATTGGTTTATTGGAACTTTTGTGTTCTAACACTATTATCCAACAACTTAATGTGAAGAAAAGGTAAATATCAAAAGATCTGTGTAGTCAATTTTTCTGATAATTAAGGCTAGTGGTCATTAAAAGAAAAAACTTGATACACTGAGGGCCCTGGAAGAGAAGTAAAACAATGTGACCAAACCTTGAATAAAACGAATCAAAGAGACCAAAATATTCTTAAACCTGGATTATGCCACTTAATCATAACAAAACTGGAGATATAGTACAAGTGAAACTGTTTAGAGACATACCTCAGTGACAATGGTTGAGGAGAAGATGCTTCGATCATAGGTCCACCCTTCTTTACAGTATTCCACTTTCTTAACCTTCAGTTGTTTGTTAGTTGTGTTCAGTAACAAATATCTTTCTTTTTCGTACTGGACACATCTCCAGGGTTTGTGGTCTTGGTCTAATGAAGTGAAATGTTTTATAAGGTGTGTCAAATTTTGATTATTTAAGTCCCCAGTGGAAGGAAGTTTGCAGTGGTGTTCAGGCACTGCACCTGTGAAGTTCTGAAGAAGGTTGTGGCATGATAACATAGCCACAGGTATCAACAACAGTATTGTATGAAGTATCTGAAAATAACCAACTCCACCTAAGGACTCAAGGACATCATTGAAAGCCATCTGAACGTCGTCCAGGTCTTATCATATATGTTAAATGATTGGTCTTTTATCCAAAATCTTCTCTACAGGTAGGAGGACTTCAGCAAGATCAGCTTTGGCCTCTAGGTTTGAAATTTAAATATTCCTGGTCTTTCTTTTCCAACAGCATTTTTATGTTGCTTCTGTATTCTTCTTTATATACATATATACCTTTTTCCTGCTCATTAACTCCTCCCTTTCTACTCATCGTTCTTCTTCATCTTCATGAAATATCTTTGTGCAGTTTAAACTTGTTTTAATACCTTTCTTTGTTCCATGCATACTATCATTCCACCCTTCCCTTTAACACAATGTCCTGGAACATTGTGAAAGACAAATTTAGGACCCAATGAACAAAGAATTAAGTCAGAGACCTCCTTGGCTTATGGACAAAAGGAAGAAATAGTATGCCATTAGAAAACCATTCATGCCAATCTGTGAGATCTGTCAGTGTTCCCTCTTCATCATGTGCACGGATTAATGTAGTAAGAATATAAATTCATACTCACCTTGGATATCATCTGCACACATATGTCAAGGAAGGTGAGTTCTTTGACATCCACTGACAAACAAAAGAGTAACAATGTTTTGAACTTTTTACTTTCAGCTCTATATCTCACCATCAACTACACCTTTGAATGTGAGACTAAAATAATTTTCTAGACAATCATATTGGGTATCCCATACATAAATTGGACTGGCAACTATTTAGCATATGATTAGTTATGCAGATTCTTGTCATGTGACTGAATTGTTACTGTTTTGCTCCTAAAATTGTAAGTTTTAATTTTTATTATTTTGTAAATCCACCTTTGGCTTTCAACACTGCCTGAATCCTTCTGGGCATGCTCTTGATCAGATTCAAGCATGTCTCGACCGAAATCCGTTCCCAGGTCTCTTCTACATGTTCCCAATGTTGTTACATACTCACTTGGGTACGAATACAGCTTTTTCTTTAACTCTACCCACAAGTGTTTGATTGGGTTGAGGTCTGGGGACCGTGGGGGCCAATCCAGCACCTCTACTTCATTGTCATTGAAACATTTCTTCACCAATCTTGATGTATGCTTCAGGTCGTTGTCCTGCTGGAACACTATGTTGTCCTTTTCATACCCATAGTACTTGAGTGTACGAAGTAATTTATCTTGTGGGATACTCCCATATAGCTCAGCATTTAGACCACATTTGGTCCTGGTCAAGTATTCAATGTCTTTGGCTGTGAAACAACCCCATCAGGCTTCCTCCACTGACCTTGACAGTTCCTTCAATTATTCAATCCATTAGCCCCCTTTTCCCTTGTTTTTTACAGACCCATTTGCACCCATCAGAGACTAGTCTAGTGACTTTTGTCTTATCTCTCCAGATCACTAGTTTCCAATCTTCTACTGTTCACTGTTCGTACTTTTTTGCAAACCCCAGCCGACAATTATGACGATATTGAAATCAAGGCTACTTCACCTTTTTTCAGACCACCATTCCAGACTAATGTAATGTGTGTTGCATGGTGCTTGCATGGACATCTGTGATCTCTCCAGTGCCAGTTCTAAATATAAGACAGCTTTCTAGCCCCAATGTGTGGGTCTGTCACCTGGTACCATCTAAATTGTTGAAGTATCACTATTCTGCCCACAGACAGGTAGCACGACGCTCAGCAGTGCCTAGCCCCGACATATGTTTGATTGCAGCCAGAGCCACTACCACTGCCACCCTGGGCTTGTAGCATAGCATACACTGGACACAACTTACCTAGCACTGAAATGGTGTATCTGTGTAAAAATTGTAATTTTATCTGGCTCCCATCAAGCCTTAAGTGTTGAGACCGATTCCTGAATGGGATAAGGGTAGACAAGGGCCCACACTACTGGACCGGCTCTCTTCCATCCCTGGAAGTAATGGCTGGTTGCAGTCCTAGGAGACCCCAGAGTGTCATACCACTATATTTCAGTGTAATTGGAGTATTTTTGATTTGAGTCAAATTTGTTCAGACCAAATTGAATATGACGGTTGTAGAAGGAAGTGTGGGAGGTGATAGGAATATGTATATATATGCATGCATATATATACATATGGATATGTGGGGCCTTCCCCTTTTACATATACATGTGTATATATGTATACACATGTGGGTGTGTATATGGGGCCCCTTACATGGCTCCATGTGCACATGCATGGACCCTATGTGGCCCCACAGTGTGTATACATATATACACAAATTGGCCCCATATATATGTATGCCCCTTGTTATATAATGCCCCCTGTTATGCCCCATGTCTATATAATGCCCCCTGTTATGCCCCATGTCTATATAATGTCCCCTGTATATATATTGCCCCCTGTTGATGCCCCCTTCATCCATATATATCCCTAATATCATCCAGTAGTATATAGATGCATGTACATGATCCCCAGTTATGTACATGTATCTATATACATGTCATAACCAGGGTGCCCCCCCCATAGCCCCCAGCAGATGGGCCATTGTCCATCTGCTGGGGGCTATGGGGGGGGCACCCTGGTTATGACATGTATATAGATACATGTACATAACTGGGGATCATGTACATGCATCTATATACTACTGGATGATATTAGGGATATATATGGATGAAGGGGACATCAATAGCTGGAGACATGGGACTGGACTAATTAGTCCAGTCCCAGGTACTTCAAAGGGACAGAAGATCGATATGATCTTCTGTCCCTTCTGTTAATTACCCTCAGCGCTGCTGGGGGCAATTAACAGGACAGGGAAACAATAGGTTTCCCTGTCTCTGTCCGGCGCGTACCTCCGGCGCTTGTAATTACAAGATACAAAGCGCTCCCCAGGCGGAGGATCAAAGAGATCCTCCGCCCGGGAAACAGCGCGGGCCGGCGCGGTGACGTCATAGCACTGCGCCGGCACTCGTGCACATGCTGCCGGCGCGCTTGCTCGCCGGCAGCGCGGGAGGACGGGAGCGAGTGCGAACGGGTTTAAATAACCCGATCGCGCTGCGCTCTTCAGTTGAGCCGTGCAGCCCCCTGTAGCAAGCGAGAATCATCCCTGGGACAACGAGCAACTCACCAAGCGAGAATCTCCCCCAGAAGACAACGAGTGGAGCACCCCTGGAAACGAGCATTAACCCCGGGAAGGCTGAGTAACCCTAGCCCCTGAACCACCAATGTTTTAACCCCTGCCCTACTGCTGATTTACCCCTGCCCTGTACCCTGCCACTACCCCTGCTGCCAGACCCCTGCCAGTATTCCTGCCCTTGAATTAACCCCTACCCTACAGCAACCCCTGTACCTCCCTGTTACCATTAACCCCTTCCCTGCCAATACCCCTCGTTATTGTAATTTAACCCTTTTGCTTCCTTAGGGACAGTAACATAGATAGGTTGGGGAGGGCTGCTATATATGTGTGTGTGCGTTTTGTTTAGTTAGTATTGTGGTTGGAGTTAAACGGGATTGTGCAGCGTAGTTAGGTTTTGGTGTACTGTATTGTTAATAAATAATAAATATTGTTATTATTTATAATACAGTGTTTATTGTTTTATAACGTGTACTTTGAGTCCCTTCTAGGTCGTGTGAAAGGCAGTAGGTATTTACATAGGCATAAATAGGCGGAACTAGCGAAAGCGGGTTTACGCCTATTTATGAATATTAATTATTGGTACACCCCACAATACCAATAATTAATATCCCCTTTTACAACGGTCGAATTGATAGAACTGGAACTTCGGTAAATTCAGTCATCTATAATGGACCAATAGTTGTTAGGGTGTGCATACTGTTGAATCTCTCAAACACTATGGAACTGCGGAGCAGTGTACCTATCTTCATTGGTCTCATAGACTTTAAGTGGAGTGGGAGTGTGCATGCTTGACCATTGCTGTATTCAAATGGGGAACACAGGATCAGCATTCTCATGACTGGGGAACGTCCAATCAGGGACTCCCACTAATCTAACCATTATCCCCTATACAATATACAACTCTAATTCCATTTTCTTCAGTGGAGATTATGGGGGACATTTATTAAGACCGGCAATTTATATGCTGGTCTTAATCTCTCTGCGTTTCTGGTGTATGTGCCAAAATTATGTACAGGCGCAGCCGCCATTTTAGGAAAAAACAGATTTGTTACCACGAAGCGCTTCGTTCAACATTAGTTGAGCTGTACAGACGGTCTGGGGTTAAAATCTCACTGAAACCTGTTAAATAATCTTTATAGGCACTTATGAACATGGGACCATGGGTCCTGTACAGGTTTTCGTCCGCTGGATGTTGGGTGTTGCCTAGCTTTTCATCACACAGATTGAAGGCATTGAAGTGTTTTCACATTCTAGTTCCCCTGTTGATTATATGATTACTGAGCTTCTGGCTGCTATCACTGCCATGGGATATATGTTATCAATGTGGTATAACATGGAGCCCAATAGAATGAATGGGGAAATCAGGTTATGCCAATCCAGGGTGAGGCTTGCTGTGTGTCTGAAAAAAATAGACTTAATATGACTCAGGTACAAAAAGAGAGTTTGCTAAACTATGATAAAAGATATGTACAAAGATAAAATAACCGAAAGTCATGCAAACCAGTCAACCAGCTTCTATCAACCAGCACCCAACATGGCACTCGGCCGACGTCCATACGATACAAAGAGAGGTTATGCTACCAAGAAACATCTTACCCTGATGATATCTTCAATGGAGCTGAGATCTTTGTTCCAAAACTAAGGGGCACATTTATTAAGATCGGAGTTTTAGACGTTGGTCTTAATAAATCCCTTTAGCTGGCAGTGGATCTGCCAGAGATATGTACAGGCTTCAGCTCACAGGCTTCATATCTTCGGCGGATCTTTCACCTGTTCTAAATGTAAGACAGCTTCCACGACCACAATTTTAGACCTGGCGTGAGAAGGGAAAAGTCGCAGATTGCAGCGCAACTAACCATTGTGTCGCCATGTGCACCTGAAATATGCCTAATTTAGGCATATTTCAGATTGATAAATGTAAGCGTTTTCTAATCTCCTGGCTTCTCCTAGCCCTACCTAAAGGTTAGCATGCATGGTTACTTACCTCATACTGCAGAAATGTGGTCAGGTATAAACATCATTAAATACGTTCATGAAGTTAGAGGGGAAGAACCAATTAAAAGTATTGCAGATCTCTTCTCTGCATGATACTATCATGTCTGAGATGGCATGTAACAGATGAGCATCACAGAGGAAAGGGAAGAGGAGTACCCTTCCGCTAGGGAGAGGGAGGAGTGGTGACCCCTAACTAACCTAGCACTGGCACCTGGCTGCTCTGACGTCCCTAGATGGGCTGCAAACTCATACGCTGATCATGTGCCTCGTCCCTGACACCCTGAAATAAGCCCTAGGTAGTGAGTAGGGCGATGGGGCCACTAGTCCTCACCACTGACACCTAGGGTAACAACAAGGAAAGGACAAACAACACAAACAATCCCCGAAGGAAAACAACAACAGGAGTGAACAGTAGATCCAACAGCACCAGTTCAAACAGCTCCACAGCAACTCCAACTCCACCAGAGGTCAGAATAGAAGATCTGGAAAGAAGGTCTATATCTGGCAACGAGGGAAGCAGAAAGGGAGAATTTGTTATAGCTTGGAGTGGCTGACAGAGAACAGCTGAAAGGAAAAGCTACAGATTCCTAAATGGGACAAAAAGAATCACAAACCTAAGCAGGAAAACCTGGACCGGAATCCATTCCCACCACTATGTCATGGAGTGATCTCTTGAAACCGAGCGAGTAGCCACCCGCTGCGACCTTTTGACCCCAGGCACCACAGGGTCAGCGATAGGTCCTGATACCCTTGTGACAGATACACCCAAATGACATAATAGGTTGTAGTTATAATTGTAAGTTGGGGCATCTTGCTTTTATATCCATGGCTTCACTGCAAACGGTTCCCTTGCAATTGTCTAACCTGATTAATGAATTTCAGGATGTGTTTCGGGAATCTAGCTCTAGCTAATTTTCTTCCTCCCCACATAGACTACAACTGCGCAATTGAGTTGATTACAGACTGCAGGTTTCCCAAAGAACACATTTTTAATCTGTTGGGTCCAGAACATCAGATCATGAAAAAATACATATTCTGGGGGGCGTATAATCTCATCCGCATCAGAGAGGGTGATGAGTGGAAGACAGGTATTATGACAGATATTCTAGTATACTCTCCTAATTTGAATTCTCATGTTTGACATGTTAAGTCCATCTTACAGTGAAATTAGAAAAATGTCAGTCTGGAGTGAAAGAGGTGCCATTCTTGGGGTATGTCATATCCGCAGATTCCTTTCACATGGATCCAAGTAAGGTTCAGGCAATTAATGACTGGGTGCAACCTAAATCTCTCAAGGCCTTGCAAAGGTTCTTGAGATTCACAAATTATTATAGAAAATTTATTTAAAAATTTCTGTTATTGCCAAACCCCTTCCTAACCAGGAAAGGTGCTGAGATCGTCAATTGGAAACCTGAAGCTACATTAGCCTTTGAGTTCCGTCATAGGGGCTCAACACCGGAAAAAAAAAACGCTTCAGTTTTGTCCCCATTCATTGTCAATGGGGACAAAACTGAACTGAAGACAACGGAATGCTCCTGAAAGCATTCCGTTCCGTCTTCAGACCGGAGAACAAACCGCAGCATGCTGCGGTTTTCTCTCCGGTCCAGGCATCCGCACCAAGACGGATCCGAAATGACCCCCAATGCAAGTCAATGGGGATGGATCCGTCTGGTGTGACCACAATGGCAAACGGATCCGCCCTCCATTGACTTTCAATGGAGTTCAGGACGGATCCGTCACCTACACATACAGACATACATACATACAGACATACATACATACAGACATACATACATACAGACATACATACAGACATACATACATACAAACATACACACACATACACACAAACACATACATACTTACATACTCCAGGCAGGCAGGCCGCACGTCTTCATGCCCAGGAGGCGCGCCGCTATGACGATTCCCTACAGCGCCCAGCAGAGGGCGCTGTGGGGAATCGTCATAGCTGCGCGCCTCCTGGGTGTGAAGAAGTGCGGCCTGCCTGGAGTATGTAAGTATGTATGTGTTTGTGTGTATGTGTATGTGTGTGTATGTCTGTATATGGTACTGTGTGACATGTGTGGGGCCGGAACGCGGTTCCGGCCCCACACATGTCCCTGCGGCAGTCCGGATCCGACGGCACCCTTCACCTGCCGGATCCGGACTAACGCTAGTGTGAAAGAGGTTACCCAACCGGATCAGGATAAACCTTTTATTGTGGAAGTCGATTCTTCTGAGGTAGGAGTGGGAGCTGTTTTGTTTCAGGGTAAGTCTATGTTTACTTGTTAGAAACCTTGTGTGTAGAGATGAATGAACTTGTGTTTTACAAGTTTGAGTTCGGGGTGCGGTTTCAGGTTTTATTACAATTTTGGGTTTACATTTTATTAAAAATTCTATGACGGAATGCAGAAAGAGAATGCCTGTAAGAGGCATTCTGTTTTGCATTCCATCATAATTAGAGATGAGCGAATCATTGAAAAAATTATTCACCGAACATTCGCCGAACTTTTCCTAAAATTCGTGTATTCGACGAATAGATTCGTTGTATTTGCGTACAAAATATACGTTATTATGTGCTATTAGCGAACATTCGCTCACTAATAACGATCGTTGATTTACAAAATGTATGCAACTTCTTAGAAGACGTACGCATGAGTGTACAAATAGCTTACGAATCTCAGCGTACTATTGTCTAAGCGATTACGTAATACGCAGGCACGTACGAGGAGAGGCCGCGGCGTGCACTCCTCAAAGGCAGAGCGAATATTCGAGACACATATATGGTAAATAGTGCAAATACATTATTATAAGTATAATATAAACATTTTAAATATCACCTACCTAGTATGCTCACGGACATGTTTAAGTCTCTTTTCTTCTGATGCTTGTCATAGAACTGGAGCAGAGTCCCAAACTCAGTCGCAATTTGTAATCCACATAGGCAAAATTGTAATCCAAATGGGTAAAAAAAAAGCAGCAAAGGTTCCCTTTAAAAAACCCTCCTTCGAGGGGCTCCCCAAATAACCTGAAAAGGGGGAAAAAAGGGATGAGATGCACGTATGCGCAACTTGGATAAAAAAACTTTTTTTTTTATGGGGGGAGTCCTAACAATCCATGGCCATCTGGGTGAGGACAAACGTGGGGCAACAAAACTAAAAACAAGGGCCAACAAGTGCCCACCCTTCAGGATAAGTCCATGTTATGGCTCCCATAAAACTGCTGGAATTACTTAAAGGCCAGCAGGTCCTCCTCACTGCTGCTGGAGCTAAAGGACATGAGAGGGCGCTCCTGCCTCATCATGAAAGCGGCCCTGGCTGCAGCAGCAGACCCCCGCCGACCTCTCAAGGATGGTCTTCTTGGTGACTGGGCTGTCACACTGGCAAAGGCAGTGGTAACTTTGGCCCTGCCCATCACTCTGTAGTGGCCAGATCCTCCTGCCGGCATACCAGGTGACAGAATCTCCTGCTGTAACGGTAATGGTAACGGTCTTCCACGAGCGGCGGACTGTGCGGCCTGCAACTGCCATGGGCATGGCAGTTGGTAGTGGTACTGTACCACAGTTGGATGGTACACGAAAGCGTTCGTGGTCATCTGTCCCACATGAAAGATTGGTGGTATCGGTGGCAGTGGCGGCAAATCAGGAATCAGGGGTTCCGGCTGATCCTGACCTCGGGATTTCTCTTCAAATCTCAAGGTCTCAAGGTCATAAGCCTCTTCTGCGGCCTGGGCCTCCTCACTCCAGTCTCCCGGGGGCGCTGCGGGAGTAGGTGGTCGCTTTAAGATTTTCACCCCAGTAGCAAAGGGGCCTTGGAGGCTCTTCATGGGGTATACTCCACATAATCCCCTGCGTGGAGATTGTGGCGTATGGGCGGAAGATACAGCCGCTTAACCGAACGGCGGTTAACATATAATTCCTCTGCCGTCTCCTCATCGCCGATGAAACCGACTTCCCGCTCCACATTGAACCAAATAACGGTTCCCCTTCGGCGCTCCAGCTTAGGGTCACTGGACCGTGGGTGCTCCAAAACTTGCACCTCCCACTCCTCCACCAGCTTTTTATATTCCCAGAGGGTCTGGGCGTTCCGGGTGACAGCCTCAGGGACCATCAAATTCTGGCGTAAGGAGTAGTCCTTGCGCGGCGGAGCGGGAACTCCTGCCACCTCCGCCTTGTCAGCCAGTGGAGTCACCACCTCAGCAGGCACCTCATCCGACTTCCTGTTGAGTTGTGAGAGATAGATCTCCGGTTCCTTCTCCTCATAGGGGTCGTCTGCCCATAACATGCTTCCCCAGTCAGGACCTCGCTGTCTCGCCGCCATCTTACTCTGCTGACTTGCCACGTCTTCCTCGCACGCAGGAGAAGTGGGCGGAACTAGCAGGGAGGAGTCTGCATCGCTGAATAGAATTCGTACACAACAGCGTGTAGAGTAACTACCAGGGAGGAGTCTACGCAACAGCGTATAGAGTAACTAAATTATACGTACAATAGCGTATAATTTAGCGGACAAACTACGTAGCGATGCGTACAAAAGCGAAGCGAATCACCTAATATTTGGATTCGCTTCGCAGCTGAAAAATCCCAAGATTCGATACGAATCAACGAATCAACGAATCGCTTCGCTCATCTCTAATCATAATATAAGTCTATGGGCCGCATAATGGATCTATCTGGTTTCTGTTATGCAGGAGACATCTGGCTCCATTTTCTTGGCAGGTTGGGCTTTGTTCTTTACATCTTTTGACTTTGTTGTCACTTATAGGCTGGGTTCCAAGAACATCAAGACAGATACCTTGTTCAGAAGCTTCTGTGCCACCCAAGCCCCGAGGTATTTATATATGTTATTTATTTGTATATCGTATTTGTTCATCTACTTATCTAATCGGTTGATTGAAAACAATACTGTAGTCCGTTTAGCGGTAAGTGGCGCTCCTGGGCAAATCTTTTGAGACAAGAGAAGTAACCACTTCACTTGCCTTTAACCTCTGTCCATTGTGATTAGTGTTTGGAATTTCCAACACTTTATACCAGAGGCTGCCTTCTCCGCTTTTTACAAAAAAGTGATAGAATTAATCATTAAAACCTTAGAGTACTACATACATCTACCTTGTACCATAAACTAACTACAGCCCCCCTCCCCCCTACTGGCATCCATAGTTCTTCAACTTCCAAGGGACTTTTGATCCCTGGAGATTTTGACTAACCTCCTCCACCTTTTTTTTCCTCTGTATAAATCCTCTGTTCTGAGAAGACACCTGGGTATTGAGGGCACTAAGAGGCTGGTTGCTAGGGACTATTGGTGACCTACCATGACAAAGTATATTCAGACATATGTTTCGATCTGTAAGACCTGTGCCAGGTCCAAACCCCAGATCTTGTCCTGCTGGAGACTGAAGAGTTGTGTCCCTTGCCTATTCCCAAGAGGCCTTGGTCACATAGATTTCATCACAGATCTTCCACGCGGGAAGACCATGATCTGGGTGGTGGTAGACAGGTTTTCTAAAATGTCTCATTTGTTCCATTAAGCAAACTTCATTCAGCTAAAGAATTGTCCTCAGTGTTTTTAGATCATATTGTCAATATCCATGGCATGGCCAGAAAATATTGTGTCCGACAGGGGGGTTTCAATTTGTGTCAAAATTTAGATGATAATTTTGCAATCCTTTAGGTGTCACTCTGTCCTTCTCGTCAGCCATTCATCTGGAGACTTAGGCCCCTTTCACACGAGTGTGACGGATTAGGTCAGGATGCGTTCCGGGTGCGTTCAGGAAAACTTGCACCATTTTGCAAGCAAGGTCAGTCAGTTTTGTCTGCGATTGCGTTCAGTTGTTCATTTTTTTCCTCACGGGTGCAATGCGTTTTGATGCGTTTTTCACGCGCGTGATAAAAAACCTGAAGGTTTACAAACAACATCTCTTAGCAATCATCAGTGAAAAACGCATTGCATCCGCACTTGCTTCAGGATGCAATGCGTTTTTCACTGAAGCCCTATTCACTTTTATGGGTCCAGGGCTGCGTGAAAAACGCAGAATATAGAACATGCTGGGTTTTTCACGCAACGCAGAACTGATGCGTGAAAAAAAATGCTCTTGTACAAAGACAAATTGAAATGAATGGGTCTGGATTCAGTGTGGGTACTATGTGTTCAGTCACGCATTGCATCCGCGCGGAAAACTCGCTCGTGTGAAAGGGGCCTAATGGGCAGACTGAAAGGTTAAATCAGACGTTTGAATCGTTTTTGAGGTGTTATGTGGCTGACAATCAAACTGATTGGTTGTCATATCGGCATTGGCTGAACTAGCCATCAATAATCGTCCTAACAGTTCTACGAATAATTTTCCATTTCTCTGCAATTACGGTTTCCATCCTGACATGGGTTCTTTTAATTCTTCAAATTTTGATAATCCTGAAGTTGAACAAACTGTGCAGTCTGGGCCCAGGTTCACACAAACCTGAGGAATTCCCAGGAAGTTCAAAAGAAAACTGCAAACAGAAAGAGGCCTTTAAGGGAGTCTGTCACCTGTTTTTCACCAATATAACTAAGAGCACTGTACCACAGAAAATTGCAGACACATCCCAGACATACCTGTGTGCACTTTGTGTCTTTATTCCATGTCCAGGAAAAGCACTTTTATTCTGCTGGAAAACAGTTCCCATGTTACCAGCTCTGCTGCTACAAGTGCCCAAAGCAAACCAGACTGAAGAGGGGAGGGCTGCTTTAGCTGCTCATATCTTGGGATTGGTAGCCACTAGAGATATGATACTATATTATATACACTATATCAGAAATATGATACAATATTATATACACTAATTGAGTCAGGAGTGAAAGCTGTTTTTACTTTCATTTTCAGCTGGGCACTTGGGAGCTGTTTTCCAGCAGAATAAAGGTGCTTTTCCTGGACATGGAATAAAGACACATAGTGCACATAGGTATGTCTGGGATGTGTCTGCAATCTTCTGTGGGGCAGGGCTCTTAGTTATATTTGTGAAAAACAGGTGAGAGACTCTCTTTAAGGAATTCATTTTGTGCTGGGTGACATGGTGTGGTTGTCCACTAAAAACATTTGTTTTAAGGTTCCACCAAAAAAAATTCACCAGACTTTATTGGTCCGTATGAGATTATTGAAATTATCAATGATCAGTTGACAAAGATATTTCATGAGACACACCCCAGCAAGCTCACTTCTATTGAGGATCCATTGGCCCCTTCTGAAGGGGGAGTACTGTCAAGGTTCCCTGCCTAATTGTCAGTGGAGGTAAGAGCTGGATTTACATGCAGCAATCACCTCCACTGTATAGCGATGAGCAATGACTACTGTGATTGAATCTGGGCAGCAGATCCCTGTTTACACAGCATGATCTAGGCATCAGCGTAAACGATGAATTCACATGTAAAAATGGGCCATTAGTTAGATAAAAGCAGTAGCTTCCTATTAAATGAAAAATTCAGCTCAGCTAAATCTGCACATTATATTCTAGATAAGGTAATAATACGCATTGTTCCGCACATACAGTATAAGGCCTTGTGCTGTTCTCATTTACTTACAGTAGTTTACGTAGAATATAGTAACAATAGTCTTCATGGTAAAGTACCTGACTGGATAAAGCTAGTGCAGACAATGTCTATTTCTATCATTTATGATACTGGGAACAGGTTGTACTCATGGCTGGATTTATAGACTGGTATGTTGATTCACGTCTCTTTCACTAAATCTTATTCTGGCAACCAACGAAAGGAAGCATTGATGAACCTAAGAACAGTGGATTCCTTCAGGACAATTGTCGGATGTGAGTCGTCTCCATAACTTTAGTGTTTAGTGTTCAGTCACTGAACCAGAAAGTGAGAAGCTGTCTTTTGTAATGGATTTGGTTGATCTGGTGGCAACTGGTTATGTTGCAAAATGAATGATGAATACTGGATAAGTGTATGGACTGTGTATTGTAAGAACGTGGAAGGTGAGTCACTGCTATAAGTAAGGAACAGGCTTTGTCCGGGAGGGGAATGAGGGTCTTTTTCTCTAGAACTCGCAGCTCACTTGTATGTGGGCTGTTTAGTATTGCAGCTCACGCTGTTTCTGGAGGAAATTTTCTCATTCTGTACCACCCCCATAAGGGATCTCATTTATGTTTTTTGTATTTTCTCCATTTAGATAACTAGCACATCTTAGGGCTCATGCACAGAACCGTATGTATTTTGTGGTCTGCAAAAAATAAGGATGACGTTCATGTGCATTCCATATTTTGCAGAACGGAACAGCAGGTCCCTAATAGAACAGTCCTATCCTTGCCCGTAATGCTGACAATGATAGGACATGTTCTATTTTTTTTCGCGTAACGGACATACAGAAACGGAATGCACCCGAAGCAATTTCCATTTTTTGCAGCCCCATTGAAGTGAAGGGTTCCGCAAATGGCCACAAAGGAAAGCAAAAAACGAACGGAAACAAAATACGTTCGTGCGCATGAGCCCTTAGACTAATTTCAGAGGAGAGTGTTCACTCTTCCACATGGCAGCATGAATTCCCGTAGTGGACCAGCTGTATAGCATTATAACAATTTATAATGCTGTGTGTCTTTGCCTGACCTATACTGTAAGAATTTATACTGATGGCATTATTTGAATACAAATAATTACAGTTGAGGCCGGGCAGAGATAAGCAACATTATAAATCATTATAATGCCATGTGGTCTGGTCAAAGGAGCAGAGTCCACTACTGGAATTCACAGTACAAAATATAAAACTAGACTTATTTATTCCAATAGATATCTATTTTGTTTCACCCCTCCAGTGTTAGTGCACATACAAAGGTGGTCTGGTGAATGACGTAAGGCTTGGCCAATGAAGTCCAGGTAAATTAAATACCATTCTTTAGTTATGTCTTGTCCATTCAATCATTCTGCACACAAAGATGAAAGGAATTGACTCCTGCTTGTTTCTATGCCAGATTTCTTTAAGGCACTGTTCGTACAAGGCAATTTGACACAACATTAAATGCTTTATTTTTTTGCCCAATTCAGGAATTGATCCATCCCAAAAACAACAATCTCAGCCATTGCAGATTTGGTCAGTAATTTGTGTCCGTTATTTAACAGTGTTGGCTCATCTCAGGCATTGATAGGATATCACTAGGATGTGCCATCAATGTCAGATAGGTGCAAGTCCCACTCTTATCTCCAGAACAGGGCCCCCCAAGTGAACGGAGCACAGCCGATCATGCGTAGCCACCCTCCATTAACCACTATGGGGGTTCTGGTAATAATGGAGCTCCGGCTCTGCAATTTCCTGCAGTCCACACTCCATTCAACGCTACAGGGCTTCTGAAAACAGCTGAGAGTGGCAATAAATGAAAAGCATGGTGTACATGTGTGGTGTGTGCTCCTTTGCTTTGGGTACCGCTTTCTGGAGATAAGAGAAGGTCCATGAAATGTAACAACGTACCTATTTAACATTGATCGCATACCCTAGTGCAGTGATGGCTAACCTCCGGCACTCCAGCTGTGGTGAAACTACAACTCCCAGCATGCTCAATTCATTTCTATGGAGTTCTGAGAACAATCAAGCAAGTGTGGTTCTTGGGTTGTAGTTTTACCACAGCTGGAGTGCCAAGGTTAGCCATCACAGCCCTAGTGATATGCCATCAATGCCTGACATGGGCAACCACTTTAAATAATGGACGCAACTGGTATGCCATCAATGTCAGATATCTGTGGGTTCCACTTCTGGGACCCGCTCCTATCTCCAAAAAAGGGAAGTCAAAGTGAAGGAGCACAGATGCACAGCATGCTCTTCTTTCATTGCCACTCATCACACTCGGCTGTTTTCAGAAGCCCCGCAACAATGAACGGCGAGTGCACCATGCAAGCACAACCACTGCACCATTCACTGCTATGGGACTGCAGGAAGATTCCGAGCCAGAGCTCTGCTATTTTTGGAACTCCCATAGTTTTTAATGGAGGGTGGCTGCACATGCACGGCTGTTCTCCACTCACTTCAGGTTACTCCATCCTGGAAATAGGAGTTGGTCCCACCTATCTGACATTGATGGCATATTCTAGTGATATGCCAACTCAACCACCTATTCCATCCCCCAACCACCTATCCCATTTCTCCTAGTATGTCATTGGTCTGAGTCTGCTGTTGTTTTGTCTGTTTGTTTCCTGGGCTTTTTATGCCTAACATTTTTCCTGTTGGCTGTGATGGCCTTGTTGATGAAACAGTGTTAGGCTATATGCACACGTGAAAAAAAATGTCCGTTAAAAACGGACACACTGTCGGTTTTTCATGGCCATTTTGCATCAGTGTGTGCATCCATTTTCTGTCCGTTTGTCCATTTTTAATGTCCGTTTTGCATCAGTTTTTCATGTCTGTTAAAAACGGACATGGAAAATGGATGAAGTGGATTGGCAGTTATTTCTAGACCCACCCTTCTCAGAATACCCACAGAATGGTCACATGATCAACCCATATAGTGCCCCAGCTAAAATAATGTCCCCCATGGTGTAAATAATTTTTTATAGTGCCCCCTGCTTTAAAGGGAGTCTGTCACCTCATTTTCACCTATATAACTAACAGCACTGCCCCACAGAAGATTGCAGACACATCCCAGACATAACTGTGTGCACTGTGTGTCTGTATTGAATGTGAAAAAAAAGCAATTTTATTCTACAGGAAAACAGCTCCCAAGTGCCCAGCTCTGCTGCAAACCAGGCTGAAAAGAGGAGGGCTGCTTTAGCTGCTCATATTTTGGGATTGGTAGCAGATAGAAAAATGATTCTGACCTCCCTTGAAAGCTGACATTCCAAGCTTTAAAATGATACCAAACCACCACAGCATTATATCCAGTATATCAGAAGATATAGCTGTTAGAAATCGAGTCGGGAGAGAAAGCTGTTTTTAGTTTCACTTTCAGCCGGGCACTTGGGAGCTGTTTTCCTGCAGAATAAAAGTGCTTTTCCTGGACATGTAATACAGACACAAAGTGCACACAGGTATGTCTGGGATGTGTATGCAATCTTCTAAATGGCTGTCACATGTCATGTGCATGAGGTCTTATGAATTATATTACTATACATTGTTGATGCCTTTGAGAAAAATTGTCTCCTTTGTAAACCTTGTGTGCCAGGCTTTTCCCACACTTTTTTTTCTTCCCTTTGCATCGACCCTCTTTATTCTTTACAACACTGGCTCTTATTTATAACCATTTTATGGAAATATAGAAAAGTCATGGCCACCAGAAAACAACAATGCAAAGAAAATTGAAAAAATGCAGATCGGATGCGGACAAAAAAAATAAGTTCGTGTGCACGAGCCCTTAGGGAGGGTTCACATCACTGCTATTTTTTTGTTTGTCAGATCCACTTGAAGAACAGAAAATAAAGAAAAAAAAACATATCCTTTGCATCAGTTATGCATATTTGGCATCCGTTTGAGCCTTTTCTGTTGGGTAAAAAGTCCTGTATGCAGTACTCTCCCTTATTCTACAAAAATAAGCCTTCACACTACTTTGTGAATGGAAAATTTAAAAAGTTATGGCTATTGGAATGTGGGGAAGAAAAAAATAAGATGGGTCCAGTACTATTACTATAGTATTCCTTAGAAATTTCCAGGATGCAGTGGGTCTTCTCTGGTTCTGGTCACCGCCAAGCTGTCATGATAATCCCTTCCTCCATTTTCTCCTTCCAAGTCTGAAATGTCCCATGAGCCATACACTTCTCAGGCCTCCTTATGTTTTTAAGGAGACATAATCAGTGCTGCCTCAGGAATATAGGGAGACCCAGAGGAGATAGTATGCTGTGTGGAGGAGAGGAATGCATTTATGGAGGTGTAGTGGCTGGCACTTTTGAAAGGCATGTAGTGCCCATATGGGAGTTCTTCTTATTATATACTAGCTGAAGGACCCGGCTTCACCCAGGTATATTTCATCTATTTCATTTAATGTTTGTCTGTGTGTCGTTAAAAGATATCAAGAGTGACCTCTACAGCACCCCAACTTCTAAACAATGACCCCCCCAACAGTGCTCCATCTCCTTAAAATGGGACTTCCACAGCAGCCTGCCCCCTTAACAGTGACTTCTACAGCACCCACCCCTTAACACTGACCATAAGTTACAGTTCCCTTAACTGACCTCCACCATTCCTGGTCCCCTTGACAGAGACATCTACAGAAACTGCCCCTTTAACAGTGACTGTCACAGTACCCCACTCCCTTAACAGTGACCTCACAGCACCCCGCTGCCCCTTTAATAGTGGCCTCCACAGTCCCCTCCTCCCTTAACCGTGACCTCCACAGCAGGCTGTCCCCTTAACAGTAACATCCAGCACCCTCCCCTTTAACTGTGAACTCCACAGCAGCTAAACTGGCCCCCGGCTTCACCTCAGAAAGCTGGACCTCACTGGCCAACTTCTCCTCCGTGGAAATAGGGGGCATGGCCTCGTGTTTAGGGGTGTGGCTTCATGGAGACCGGTATAGCTTCACGTTGAGGGAAGGCTGGACAGTCTGGCTTTCAGACTCCCTGTCCTCTGTCATGCGCAGGGCCTGGATGGACACAGGGATGTCCTTTTGAACAGCTCACTCTCAGACAGCACTGTGCAGTCTGAGCATGAGCTGCAGGGAGAAATTCACCCTCCCTTCCCTGCAGCTGACAGAAGTTGATTTTTACCTTCATTTTTTCAATCCCGGTCAGATGCGGAGTGGAAGGGGCGTGGCCTGACTGAGTTGGGGGCGTGAGTTAGTGGGACCTGGGGGTGGGGCTTTTAAGTCCTTCTTTTGAGGGTGGCCTGAATTACAGGTCGATGCCATAGTAATTTAGGAGGAAACACAGTGGGTAGCAGTGGTACTACTGAACGGTAAATATGTGAAATTTACATTATATTAGGTAATCATTGACGATGAGTTAGTCTAAAACATAAGTTATATTTATGGTAACAGGAATACTCCTTTAACAGTGTCATCCACAGCGCTCTGCCGCTTTAAAGCAGACCTACAGCAGTGAACTGGCTGGGTTGTTATGGAAACCTGGAGTGTGTAGAGACTAACTGCCTGTGAGCTTCTATTGGCTGATAAGGGTCATGTGTCTAGGCTTCTATTGGCTAATGCATTTTTTGGGAATATCTCAGGAATGGTACGTCCTGGAGAGCTGAGACCCATTCTAAAACCTTCCCGGACACCTGATGAACCTGTGTGCCAAATTTCGTGATTGTAGCTGCAACGGTGCAGATTCCTTTACCGGACATACATACACACATATACACACATACATACACTCAGCTTTATATATTCGTTTAGCGCATGCAGCCATCACAGTTTGAGGTGCTATAACTAAGTTTATTTGTAACTTGTAGCTGGCATTGTTAAAGCACTCCTAGAAGGACAGGGCAATGTACTATTTGTCATTACTTGAGAAATTTATTCGGGATGGCGCTACTGGGCCCCTTTAATCAGAAGAACAAAGAAGACATAGTTAAAATGGGCCCCTTTGTTCTAGGAATGATGAGATTCCTGGGTCACTTGTTTCAGAAACAGGCGAAGCAATGCTTTAACTACAGTAGAATGTGATACGGGGCAGAGGAACTTTTGGGACCTTTAGGCTCCAGGGCCTAGGAAAACCACAGCCACTGCACTCCACTATGGGCTTGTTCATGGCCAGATCTAGTCCTCACTATGCGTTCATTATCATATGATATCTGTATTGTTATATCATATTTATCACAATGTTGGTTAAAAAACGTCAGTAGACTTGTATTTAGTTGTATAAAAGTCTGTATTTGATAAGCAATGCAATATTCTATGTACAGTTCATGAGTATTGCCGCCTTCTTACAGAATCATCATCTTTAGTTTGGCTTTTAAAACCAGTACAAAATGAGAGAGGGCGAGGAGTGTAACATAGGACATCTGACCGCAGTAAGACTCTAATGGCTCTTTCACACGAGCGGATGCCATGCATGGAACGGAGCTTGACACTCTTTCACGCAGTGCATTCCACGCACGGCATCCGCTCGTGTGAAAGAGCCCTAAAGGTGGCCATACACAGGCAGAAGTAGGGCTGATGTTGAACGCTTGATTGTCTGGTGAATGATCGTTATGCAGGCGCAGTCATAAACATTTTAGTCTATATTGGCCGATACAGTTGTTCAAACTGGCCATGCATGGTCAATGAAACTGGTTGAAGGAGGGATAATCTTTCTGGGAAACTTCTGTCTTTCACAGAGAGATCATTCGTGGACTACTGGATAAATATTTAACACAGCTGACGATGATCATTTGTTGTTAAATTTTTACCCAATAAACGATTTTGATTGAAATTGTCCATTTTCATCAACTTTAGACTGTGTATGGTCACCTTTAGACTGTGGTCCCCAACCTACATCTCTCCAGATATTGTAAAACTGCAACTTCTAACATGGCCTTACAGCTGCATACATACATTTTGAAAGAACTCTAGAGCCAGGGTTGAAGACCACTGCACCAGAATCTCTCTCTGACCTGTGAAAGTGGAGGGAGATGATACAAGTTGGAGATATACATATATTGGATGCTACAAAGACAGGAAAGGCCACGCAGGAACATTTTCAGGAGACAGATGGCAGGGAGGCATATCTTCATTGTATTGCTTTGGCACGGGGGCAGCGAGTGAAAAGGCACTTGTGCTTCATTACAGCACACAGGAGCATTCAGGGATCCAGCCCATGCAGGACGAGGATTTCATTATGCAAACATAGTCATCTGGAGCCACTGCAATGATAAAAATAACAAGAGACATTAGAAGCATGGAAACCACAGCCACATATAACATCTATATGGACATTTGGATGACTATGTATGGACTGCCTGCTCACAGGCATAGATGACTTCAATGAGGCCAGTATCAAGATCGTTGGTCAGAGATGGCTAGAATGGAATTACTTTTCTTATGTTAAAGCTGTTCCTCTGTCTGGAGCAAATTAAGGCCAAGCATTATGGGATCTTCTCTGAGATCATTATTTATTCATGCTGCTATTAGGGAGCATGCACTCTCACTCTCTCCAGAGATGAATGGAACTGGCTGAACAAGCTCAAGAACAGGTTTTTGGCACCATCCCACTCATCTCTAGAGGAATGCATCAAGCTCTTCATGCTCTCTAGCCAGGAACACGGGTTTGGGTCACCTTGTTGTTGTTTTTTTAAGTCATAGTGAAGTCACAGAGTTTGGACCCTCACCTAATTTCCTTTTATAATGTAATCTAAATGATATAAAATTGATATAAAGATAAAAAAGCAAAAAAGTAGTTCTGTTCTGCCCACATATGTTTAGTTAAAAGGAGATTAGACGGATCCAGGATTAGAGATCTAGGATTAGAAAAACATGGCTGCTTCTTTCCAAAAACACTGCCACATCTGTCCATGCATTGTGGCTGGTATTGCAGATCAGTGCCATTGAATTAAATGGGTATGAGTGGCAATACAACGTACAGCCTGTGAATAAGTGTGGCACTGTTTTTGGAAGAAAGCATCTAAGTTTTTCTAATACTGGACAACCTCTTAAAGGGAATCTGTCACCACCTTTATGCTGTCCTCTCTGAGGAGAACTGTTCCTAGTGCAGTCTCGCTTATGTCTGTACACAAGCAAGAAGGCCTCATGCACACGAATGCATTTTCTTTCCGTGTCTGTTCCGTTTTTTCTGCGGACCACATATGGAACCATTCATTTCAATGGATCAGCAAAAAAAAAAAACAGAAGTTACTCTGTGTGCATTCCGTTTCTTTATGTCCGTTCCGCAAAAAAATAGAACATGTCCTATTATTGTTCGCATCTATTAGGGGCAAGCTGTTCCGTTCTGCAAAATACGGAATGCACACGGACGTCATCCGTATTTTTTGCGTATCCATTTTTTTGTGGACTGAAATATACATACAGTCGTGTGCATGAGCCCTAAGAGAAGCAGAGGAAAGAGTCCTCATATTCATGAGCTGGAAGGAAAACTTCACCCACCCCCACCCCTCCTGTCAATGATTCTTTTTCCTGTTACTGTGCATAAGGAGCAATGTGTCAATCACTGACAGGAGGTTGGGGTGGGCGAAGCTTTCCCTGAAGCTCATGAATATTGTATGTACAAACATAAGAGGCAGCACTGTGAACAGTGCAATTACAAGTACTCACTCCATTTAAGTGAATGAAGCATGTACTTGTAAGTATACTTGCTTCTGAGACCGCAGGCAGTGTAATGAAGAGGAAGTAGTACTGGCATGGAGTGCCGCCACCTCTTCAAACAGTTGATCGGTAGAGGTGCCGGGTGTCGGACCCTAACCAATCAGATATTGATACCTATCCTGAGGATAGGTCATCCAATATATAACTCCTGCACAACCCCTTTAAAACTGGTGACTTATGCCCTCTAATGCTTAGCCACATATCCCATAGATAGTGCCAGATGTCATAGGCAGACACTGCTACGTCTTTATGATCTTGAGACCAAAGCTGCATTTACACTGCCCGACTGAGCAGGGAAGAAAACGTTCTCGATAACTGCCTTCTCATCAGTAGAGGTAAAGAGCTGCATTGACATTCAGAGATCACCTCCACTGTAGGGGGATGAGCATTGCTACTGCAATCACTCATCCTCATACAGATTCTGTGGGGGGAATTTATCATGAGGGGAATATTTGAAGTCAATTTTGCTTGAGTCTGCATTGGTGTACTTCATTCCACATTTATCAAATGTCACAGGTTGTTTGATAATTTTGTCTTATCTAGAAAAGTTACTCCAGTTTTCCTACTCCACCCTCCTATTGGAGTGAGATTGTGTCTTTTAAAAAAAAAAAAAAAAAAAAAAAGAAACGTATCAATGAAACTCATTAAAGGGGTTTTCCGGGTTATATATATTGATGACCTACCCTCAGGATAGGTCATCAATATCAGATCGACGGGGGTGCGACACCCGACACCCCCCGCTGATCAGCGCCGTATTAGCACTGCCTCCTCTTCACTGTTTACATGCTGGTCGACACGGGGGTAGTGGTGAGTAGGTGTAATTACACCTAACCGCCCCATTCATTTCTATGGGAAGAATCGCTTCCATAGACTTGTATGGAAGCGATTCTTCCCATAGAAATGGATGGGGTGGTTAGGTGTAATTACACCTAGTCACCACTACCCCGTTACGGCCAGCATGTAAACAATGAAGAGGAGGCAGCGCTGATATGGCAGCTGATCGGCGGGGGTGCCGGGTGTCAGACCCCCGCTGATCTGATATTGATGACCTATCCTGAGGATAGTTCATCAATATATATAACTCGGAAAACCCCTTTAACATAGCTAACCACACCCACTTTTCCATCCACATTTCAAAACTGGAGTGAGTGGTGTCAAAATTCCACCCCCCCCCCAAAAAAAAAAACGCAAAATTTTTGTGCAAGCGAGTACAAAAAAATAAATAAAAATCTCAAAAGTCCTATTTTGTGACTTTTTGAAGACAGAATTGTGGAGAGAAGTCATGATAATCAGGGCCACTGTTTCTGGGCAGCAGAGCGCTGTTCACAAAATTCAATCTGCTGCCCAGAAACTATGGTTTAAGTGTCGCATATAGATCACTTCATTTGATGAACGAGCGTTTTGTTCATTCATCTGGAGATCTGCTGCACCTTTACACAGGCAGATTATTGGTAATGAGTATTCGTGCCAACGTTCATTCCTGGTAATTAGGGCTGAAGGTGCTTATCATCATGCCAGAGACAATACAATAGCTGCCAGCGTGGATTTCTTGTTTCTAAAGTTAGTAAATTTGTCTCCCTCTTTTTTTTTAAGCAGTGTCTTACTTTATTACAAACCATAATTTAAATGTATAAGGCTACTTTCACAATAGCGTTTTTGCTGGATCCGGCAGGGTTCAGCAAAATGCTTCCGTTACTGGTAATACAACCATCTGCATCCGTTATCAACTGATCCAGTTGTATTAGCTTTAACATTGCGAGACGGATCCGTCATGAACTCCATAGAAAGTTAATAGGGGACGGATCAGTTTTCTATTGTGACAGAGTTAAACAGATCCGTCCCCATTAACTTGCTTTGTGGGTCATAATGGATCCGTCTTGCTCCGCATCCCATGACGGAAAGAAAACCGCAGCTTGCTCTCCGGTATATGAATGCAACCAACCAGTTACGGTTTGTCCCCATTGACAATGAAAAGGGATGAACTAGAAGCATTTTTCTCCAGTATTGAGACCCTATAACGGATCTCAATACCAGAAAATAGAAACGCTAGTGTGAAAGTAGCCTTACATACCATAATTTGGTAAGGGTGTATTATATTGTATTCATATGTAGTAAATAATTTTTGTCTGTGCTATTTATTTCTATAAAATTGTAACAGACATGAAAAGGTTACACTAATTTAGCATTGTGTGCTGTGTTACAATCCAGTGAAAGTGTAGAATAAAGTGTCCTAATGAATGCATGACTTGCCAAGTGAAGGGCTTACCATTAAGAGGTTGAAGTTGATAACACCGTCTTTGTCCGTATCCATCCCCTGGAAGAATCCTAATAGAAGAAGAAAATATAAGGTTTCCAACCAGTCCAGGGCTTGTAAAAAGATGTGAGAAAATGAAGGAGGCATACACAAACCAATTCCATACAAATGTGTAAAAATCTAAATGATCTCAGTGGATGTTCATTGCTTTGCTCAGAAGGTGTACACCAGGCTCGGACTGGCCCACAGGGGAACAGGTGACTATAGTCCCCTACCCAAGTGGCACATAGCACAGTAGACTGCCATATAGATAGACTGGCTAAGATGCTATACAGTACATTTCCTATGTCCATATAAAAAAAACTGGGTAGTGTGGGCAGGTAGTATATGCTTGTAGCTTTACAGTGGGCCCCAAGAATGAATTTTACTAGTAGGCCCTAGGAACCCCAGTCCAACACAGACGTTTTGTGAATGGAACAAGATCACTTCATCAATCATTTACTGTCATACTGGAAAATATGGCTGAAATTTAGGCTGAATTGAATTTACGGTAGATCACCAAAGAATCCTATCTAATCTAGGTTCAGATCAGAGAACCACAAGGGACAAGGGTCACCACATTCATAGGAGAAGGTTTTTCCTTAACGTTTCAAGAACCGCTTCTATGAAAAACAGAACTAAGATGTATTTAATAACCACAGTCATGTTTTTTCATATGCAATCTTTCTGACTAAAGTAAATAGGGAAACGCCACAAACATTGATAGACAAGTATTGATAGATCAAAAATACCCGAAAACCTGCTCTGTGAGGCATAGCGTGGTGTGTACCTGACAGGTAAAAGCCTAAAACAAGACATTCACTTACTAAACATGGTCTCCAGACGGATTAGACAACACACAAAGCTATCAAAATCCACCGCCAGGTCAGGCTCTGCATATCGGGTGATGATGAGCTGGTGCAGGGAATTGCTAAGTTTGAAACCTAGAGACAAAAATTATTTTAGGGCAGATCTTTATTTAATGGTCCAAACTGGAAATTCAAAGAGATGTGAAACCAACCTGCAAACTCCACTGCCAGACGCATCTCATAGGCATTCATGCTCCCAGACTTATCCACATCAAACTTTCTGAAAACAGTCTAAGAACCAAAAAAAAACAAAGACAAAAGGTGAATAGCACTCTACAGCTCAGCTCTATGGTCCACTTTTATAATTCCAAATACTCTAGTTTGCACAAAGATCTGTGATATTTCCAGGCGTTTGTCATCTTACAAAAAGTGGCCAGGTTGGGCAGTGAGCGGTACACAGCTGGGATTAGGCAGCCTGCAATATATATGTTAAAATTTACATCAGAAACCTGGCATAAATTACGCCTGAAATATACACCAGCTACTAAGTGGTGTAGATTTCACTTCTGCCGCATGGACCTCCAGAGATGTGCTACAATAAAGAGCTGTGCACCTCTTAATTGTGGTGCATCTGGCACTAATGGGGGAGTGATTAACATGTAAGAAATATTGGTCAATGCCCCCCTAGTTGTCTGCCATCATGAACTGTGTCTAACAACCACCTTTGTTGCCTGAGATCTTACCAAATACTGCTTGATCTTGTTCCACAGGACATTGAATTCCACCATTCCAAGTTTTCCATTTCCATCTTTCTGTGACATTACAGTTAAAGAAAACATCTACAATTCTTCAAACTAATGATGACCCAAAACTTATACCAAGTCACTGAAGGCCAACACCCTACTGATGTTGAAGGCATATATACTGTATTTTAGGTTGTTTTACATCTTTAATGACAACTCTCTCTTTTTTTTCATCTGTGACACGCGATCCTAGGTTAAAAATGAGTTGATCCTCCACCATTAGCAACTCCAGAGCATTAGATCCCATCGAATTCTACACAGAAGGACAGAAAGTTTGGGACCAATGTGCAGGTAATAAGTTGGATTAGAACCATTGTCAACAGCATCACAATAAAGGATACATCCATAAGGTTCACCATACTGCGACAAGACTCCACGCTAAACCCTTTAGTGCGAAGGTCTTTATCTGCAATTAAACAAGATAACAATAATAAAAATATGGAAATTAAAAGTTCTTAAGTGGTATAACATGACCAAAGCCATATCCATAGTCCTGACAACATACTATCCGTTTTCTCTTTATAGACTGGAGTGTATACTTACGTTTAGACATGATTTTGTTTAATATGGACTGTAGCTCCTGCACACTTATTTCCATATCCTATATAGGATAAAGAAAAATGCATCAGTAATACCCACAATTAATAAATATTACAGGATGCATAGTCATATGTGTGTGTACTATTACATAATAAGACGAAGGAGACAGATTAAAATTGCCAACACTTCCTCTCCTGCTCTCCATGACATGCTAACAGTGTTTGCCTAAAGCTGCCACTAGAAGGCGCTCACTGCATAGGGATTTTCTCATCATCGAGTTCATGGTAGCTGAATAGCAGCTATATAAATCCATATGCCAAGGAACAAAAGATATATGCCAGTCACCGATTAATTCAAATTTATTGGTGAGTACCACCATTTTGGTGCGGGATACCTTTGCATTCCTCACGCACTCTCTGCTGTGGATTTTTGGACCTTCTTGTTCCCCCCAGGCTGCTTAGTCTCAACATCCAGCCATAAAGAGGAGGCGGAGATGGTGTAGGAGAGCAAGACATATGTGTAAAAACAATAGACTCCCAAAGCAGCAGCTAGAAGACGAGGTGGGGAGCTGCTGACCTTGCCTGAACCAAGAGGATCTCTTTAAGGACTGGACTCATCAATAATAATTAAAAAAAAAAATGTGGTGGTGCTACTAAAATACATAATGCGTATTTGGGGTTTAATGTACATGGATATTCATTTTATACTTGTTTATTACCAACCTAAGGAGCAGCTTAGCTCTCTGCTGTTATTGTTTGCATACTGAGTAAGGAGCCAGGTATTACCTCTCTATAGATTTACATAAATCCAAAGGCATTGAGCTCCACCTAGTGGTGGCTACAGGCAACCAAAGTTTTACTTTGTGAAAGTAAGCAGGGTATTTGGAACTCAGTTTGTGAAAACCAGAGCTCCGACCCTTACAAAAGTCGTGTAAGGTAAAAAAAAAAATGGACATTTAAAAAGGAATGCGTTTGTCAGAGTGTAGGCCAGTGCTCATGTTCTGTTGTGCAGTCCTTGATTTCTGTGTATACCCTGTGGATAAGCCTCCTACTGTATATCTACAAATATAAATGAGAATGGTTGCATTATAATTATACCTCTCCAGCAAGCTGCCTGAAAAGGTTCTTGAATCCTTCATCAAGTTGTGCTTCAGATAAGGTTTCCTTCAAGACAAAATAATCAAGAAATATTTAAATGATCAAAGGACACCAACATTAATATTCAGTTGCAGCTAATGTAGACCATCCGTGCTGCACATTTGTATACACAGAAGGGTAGATTCAAGTTACTTCAAACGGGAATTTTTGCAATATATTATTTTATAAACACATTTTTGCCCAGAAACTAATTAAACATCCGCTAACTCTCTACTTCATCCTCGCACCCTACGTTCTACAAAAACTGCCCTTTACCAAAGTGACCAAGGACCTCCTGACAGATAAATGCAACTGTGAATACTATTTACTAAATCTTCTCGATCTCTCTGAAGCATTTGACACTGTGGACCACCATCAACTCCTCACCATGCTCCAGTCTATCGGCCTTAAAGGGGTTGTCTCATCTCAGACAATGCGGGCATATCGCAAAGGATATGCCCCCATTGTCTTATAGGTACGGGTCCCTCTGCTGGATCCCAAACCTATATAGAGAACGGAGCCCTGCATAGTGGTGGCTGAAAGTGTCTGGTCTGGCCTTCACCAAGCGCGCTCCCCATAGAAGTGAATGGGAGCGCACTGCGCATGGCCGGGCTCCCATTCACTTCTATGGGCTCAACGGAAATAGTTGAGCCAGCGCTCGGCTATTTTCGGTGGCCCCACAGAAAAGGAATGGAGGGCGGCTGCGCATGCGCAATGGGCCCTCCACCAATTTCGGGGCTCCATTCTCGATATAGGTGGGGGTCCCAGAGGTGGGACCTGCACCTATAAGACAATGGGGGCATATCCTAGCAATATGCCCCCATTGTCTCTGATGAGACAAACCCTTTAAGGACACTATTCTCACTTAGTTCTCTTCCTATCTCTCTGGCCACTCCTTCAGTGTGTCATTCGCTGGCTCTACCCCCCCCCCTCCTCTCCCTCTTGCTGTTGGGGTTCCTCAGGTTTCAGTTCTAGGCCCTCTCCTCTTTTTCTGTAAATAGCCCCTAATGGACAGACTATCAGCAGATTTCATTTCCAGTACCATCTTCATGCTGAGGACTTCCACCTATATACTTCTTCTCGTGACATCACCCCTGCTGTACAACAGGACACCAGTGACTGTCTCTAACATCATGTCCTTTCTATATCTGAAACTAAATCTTTCAAATACCTAAACCTGATATCTCCCTCTCAATGGCAGGCATTACCATCATACCTAGGCAGCAGGCCCGCTGTCTTGGTGATGTTTGACAGTGATCTTTCCTTCACCCCACTATATTTAATCTCTCGCCCACTCATGCCGCCTGCACCTCAAAAACAACTCTAGAATTTGCCCTTTTGTTACTGTGGAAACAATAAAAACCTCAATGTTGCCCTGATACATTCCCATCTCCTTTACTGTAACATGTTAATTGATAACATTCACTGTTTTAGACACTCCCTAAAAACACATCTTTTTAGGTTTGCCTATCACATCCCCTAATCTAACTTTCCTCCATTCACCATCCCCCACACCATCCTTCAGCATCATTCTTCTGAACCTGATCCATTGCCAAATATCCATACCCTCTGCACTCAGAAGCACTACAGATATCAGCTGCTCATGCAGCTTTATATATCTACACTCCTATCATGTTAAGATGGTGTACAATACAAGCAATTGATAGCTTTTGTATCATCTCCTCAGATTGTAAGCTCTTGTGAGCAGGGCCCTCATTCCTCTTGTTTTAATTGATGACTTGTTTGTTGCTGTGTTATTTATGACTCTGTTTGTACATGAAAACAGATTGCCATGTCCATCCTGTCACTAGATGGCAGATACTGCACATTGTGGTGCACTGCCATAATTATATTGTAATTATAGAATTATATACACTGCTGTTCATAAACCTACACTTGAAATAAACGGCATTATCAGTGATGAGGAACTCAGATTCCGGCAGTGTCCCTGGCGATTTGATATCACCATGTAGTAATGTTCCATCGGCAGAACACAGGCAGCCCACAGTCTATATAACAAAGCGAAGTGTTAAATCCCTGAATCACTTGATGGATAAAAGATCCATGTAGATGGTATAAAGGTGTCATAGCTGACGCTGGGTGGAGGATTAGGCATATCAAGGGCAGAGCTTATTTTGCACTAATTTCTTACTTACCTCGGAAGGTAAGTTAGCACTGATTGGATCATCCATTTCCCTGAAAAAGAAAAAATATTTATGAACATGAGGTGTGTATAGGGTTGGTTTATATGACAGGTGACACAAATGTCATAAGTATAAAGAGCATATCTCCCCCCAGAGAAGCTGACCTGTCCAATAACACACAGATAACCTATTGATTTAATTATACACTGTGTAATGCTTAATTTCCCCAGTGGTGGCGCTGCAGGGAAACTGACTGAACACTTACTGCCCGGTTTCCCCACATATTACAGCTGGGGGGACACTTTGTAATCTGCTCTGGGGTGGATTGTACTCAGGGCAATCTGGGCTACAGCCTGATGAATGGGCTACAGCATGAAAGTTTGCCTTCATTATTACACTTTGTCCTTTAATAAACTCGCAGGCCATAATAGAATTAAATTGGGGGAGAGGGGGTGCAGCAAGTGGCGAGATGATTTTTATACGTCACACTGACCCACACAGTCCCCACCCCCTGCCCATATACTGGAGTCTATGCAAAGCGCAGAGGTGGGACTTCTCTGTATTCAGAGAGTTATCACTGTGTTGTATGTGGTGTTACATAGGACTGCATGGAACATCTACTACATTATCTGTAGAGTATGATGCCCCCCTAGTGCCTCCCCTCACAGTATGCTGCCACAGAATGATACCCCCCTTAGTACTTCCCCTCACAGTATGATGCCCTCTTAGTGGCTCCTCTCACAATATGATGCCCCTTAGTGCTATCCCTTACAGTATGATGCCCCTTTAGTGTCCCCATGCAGTATGATGCTTCTGGTGGCTAGCTCACAGTAGGATGTCCCTCAAGTATCGCCATACAGAATGAGGCCCTCTTAAGTGGCCCCCACACACATTGATGCCCCTTTTAGTGCCCCCTCAGAGTGATGTCCCCTTAAGTGGCTCCCACACAGTATGATCTTCCTAAGTGACCCTCAAAGAGATGGCTTCTTACCTATCCACTGACCTTAAATGACCCTATACAACATGATGCCCTCTCAAGTGGCCTCACAAGCAATATGATGCCCTCTTAAATGCCCCCTCACAGAGATGACTTATTAAGTGACCGGTGCAGAGGTCATTTTACAAGCAAGTAGTAGATAAGCTGTGATATCACCTATAGTGTATGGTTATCTATAGAGATTATATCTGTCATTGTAATCCTGCCTGTAATGACAAGCAGATAGCTGCAGTAACGTGATCTGTACAGACCAAGAAATGGTGCCTAAAATTAGGTGTTGTGGCAAGTGTGAAAACTGCAGGGTTTTAGTTGTTTTTTCAATAGATATTGACATTATATCCACTACTGTCCTGTCTATGAGGCTGTCAAGCTTATTTCATTAAATGACTATCACTTACACTGTCCCATGACGATTTTCTGAAAAGAGTCTCAGGACAAAATCTCCCTCAACATTGGGCTCAAAGGTGGAAGGCACCACTATGTATTCTCCTGGAGGGAGCTTTTGTCGAGTGCTGACTTCTCGCAGGTTGATGAACTGCTCGGAGCGTGCACGGGATGCGTTTGTTAGGAAAAAGTCACGTTTAAGGTGCACAGCTGACTGCCCCAGGAACTGGTGAAGTAACAATGAACATGTTACTACAAAAATATCAAGAAGAACAAATATACAAAAATATATTAAGAGATATTGAAAACAATAAGATGTTACATCAGTGAGGATGCTTTGTGTCACTTGTGATTAAAAAGGGGTGGTGGCTTCTACATGGTGAAGACTCCACTGATTGATCAGGTCTCACAGTTATATTGTATTAAAAAAGAAATACAATATATAGTACACTTGGTCTTAGATGTTTACCAGAAACATGTGTATAAACCCAGGGGCGGATTGGTCATAGACCTTACAGGGAAATCTCCCGGTGGGCCGATGCCCAGGGGGCCGCCTGAGCCCTCCTAATGACCGGCCAGTGGACGTTTTTGGGGATGTATTTTGTGCTGCTGACAGTATTTTGTGATGGACTGTGGTATTTGGCTCTGTTGGGGCGGTATAATGTGCCACAATATGGTATTTATGGCCCTGCCTTCCATCAATTTGGACCCAACTACAAAACGGGGCCACTTTTAGTATTTTTTCCAGGGCCACTTTAAGTTCCCAGTCCGCCCCTGTATAAACCCCATTAACAGGAAGAATAGCAAGTAAAATGGTAAGACAGACATATAAATACCTCTACGCCACTCAGACATAATACATACCTCCCTGGGAACCTGCAAAAAAAGGAAAAAGAGATTATTTAGAGATTCAAGACTTCACTTTAATCTAGAATAAACATGTGGTTTATAAAATAATGTATTCTCTCCCCTACATCTTTGTATTCCACCACTCGTCGATGGGATGTATATGGAACTGCAGTGGATCTCCATTTAAGTGAAAAGGTCCAAACAGCAATACCAGACATGGACTATGGACTACACTGCTGCTATTTCTGAAAAATTTGAAAGCTGAAATAGGATTACAATCCACTTACTTTTGTTTTATCTGGTACTCTGTATTGGTTGCTGTTTTACTTACAGGGGTTCCACTTTATATGTATATAGAGCATGTAAGGACTTTTTTCTATTATTGCCAATAATACAAAAACTTTTTATCAGGTTTACAAAAAGTTGGTGGGGTGTTGGCAGGCAGGGTGAAGCAAGGGCAAGATAGGGACTTCTGCAGCCCGAAACATTTAATAATATACATGTACAGATCCTTTCCACTACGTTTTAAAAACATTCAGGGCACAGAAAGAAGAGACCAGACGTGGGAAGAATAGTGGCTCCCTATTTGCATACATGTGTTTCAGAGTAAACTGTATAGTAAACCGTATTTCTCTGTCATGAGGGAGCCTGTGGGAATCTCATGGGTCTGGGCAGCATGAATCGAATGGAATGTTCTCTTCAACTTGTTTTATGATAAAAGCTGATAACATTTCTATAAACTAAAATTTGATAATCTATTCTAATAAATCTAATAATTCAGAACTTGTCTCCAGCAGATACAACATGTATAAGCCAATAAATTTGCTAAACAAATCAAGTACCTCATAAACAGCAAAGCCAATGGTCTCCATGTCCTTGCCAAATCGTCTCTCCTTCCTCCGGTTCTTCTGCATAAGGGCTAGAAGAAAGGTGCAGCCTTTTTCTGAGCCATAGTCATCATCTTCATCTTCATCTTGCAGTTTGATTTTGAACTGAGGATTGATCCAGAAGGTTGCTGACAACAAAAGAGATTATTGTAACAATCTAGCAAGGTTCTGTTAGGCTACTTTCACACTAGTGTTAGAGTTTTCCGGTATTGAGTTCCATCATAGGGGCTCAATACCGGAAAAAAACACTTCAGTTTTGTCCCCATTCATTGTCAAACTGAACTGAACAGAACGGAATTCTTCAAAATGCATTCCGTTCAGTTTAGTTGCATCCCCAGAAGGGAGAGCAAACCGCAACATGTTGTAGTTTGCTTTCCGTCCTAGGGATCCGTTTTGTCTTACACAATAGAAAACGGATCCGTCCTCCACTGACTTTCAATGACGGATCCGTCCCGGCAATGTTAAAGATAATACAACCCGATCCGTTCATAACGGATGCAGATGGTTGTATTATCAGTAACGGATTCTTTTTGCTGAACCCTGCCGGATCCAGCAAAAACCCTAGTGTGAAAGTAGCCTTAGGTAGCATCAGGTCCCTTCTTTTATGTCTTTCATAGAAAACAGGGTACCAATAGTAATGATTAAAAGATTAATGGCAGCACACTGTAAGACCAGAGGTGGGAGTTAGGACTGGTTGTATCTCTCCAGGTTATGAACCATATCATTTCCCATTAATGACTAGACCCAGCTGAGCTTTTAATGGCTGTAACTTTTTGATAAATCTATACACATCGAAAGGGCACACCAAAAAAAAATAAAAAAAAAAATCTTTAAAAGCTTTCTTTTTTTATGGTATAGTCATATTGAGAGATTATATATATATATATATATATATATATATATATATATATATATGAGTCACATTGACAGCTATCAACATGGATTGGGCTGGTGATCTTTGGTGCTTTGGTTGAGATTTTAGAAACTTTTTACTCAATTTTCGAGAATGATACAAAAGATTGATTTAGGCCGAGTTCACATCACCATTTAGCTTTCTGTTCTCCTGACTTGTCAGAAAAACAGAAAAGTAAAATAAAAAACATCCGTTATTTTGAGCATCAGCTATGATCAGTTCACATCAGTTTGCGTCACTTAAGCTACTTTCACACCAGCGTTTTTGCTGGATCCGGCAGGGTTCAGCAATAACGCTTTCGTTACTGATAATACAACCATGTGAATTTGTTATGAACGGATCCGGTTGTATTATATTTAACATTGCCGGGACGGATCCGTGATTAACTCCATTGAAAGTCAATGGAGGACGGATTTGTTTTCTATTTTGTCAGACAAAACGGATCCGTCATGACCCACAATGCAAGTCAATGGGGACGGATCCGGATCCCCAAGACAGAAAGCAAAATACATAAACATATTGTGGTTTGTCTGGGGACGCAACTAAACTAAATGCATTCAGTTCTGTTCAGTTCAGTTTTGTCCCCATTAACAATGAATGGGAACAAAACTGAAGCGTTTTTTCCAGTATTGAGCCCCTATGACGGAACTGAATACCGGAAAAAGAAAACGCTAGTGGGAAAGTAGCCTTATACCAGAGATCAGGTATTTTTGATGGGAGAAAAAGTCCTGTATGCAGTACTTTTGCTCTGGTCAAAAATAACTGATCTCTGATGGAAGTGACACAAACTGATGTGAACTGATCATAACTGATGCTCAAAAAAAGACAGAACAGTTATTTTTAGTGCAAACTGATGCTAACCGAGTATAACTGACGCTCAAAATAACGGATCCATTTTTTTCTGTTCTTCTGATATTTCAGATGAACTGAAAGCTATACGGTAATGTGAACAGGCCTTATTGTGTGTATTGTGAAGACTGTTTTATTTCTACAATTTAATTTTTACTGTACTGTACTTTTGTGTGTCTTTTCTATGCTGGGTCCACCTCTGTCAATGAGATGAGAGAAGAGCATCTCTAGCTGTGGAAAACCTGTTCTATTTTTGATCACACAAACAAGCCATTGATATGAATGAGCACTGTGAGAGGGTCCTTCTACATGGACAGATTTCCTGCCCATAACAAGTGCCAATCAACGAAACAACTTGCCAATCGCCACTCATTTGAGCTCTATTTTAATGGGGCAACCATCATTTGTACGGCTGATTAGCCTTAAAGGGGTTTTCCCATTTCAACATTTAAGGCAAATTGCTAGGATATGTCACAATGACAGGTGCCAATCTCATCTTTGGGGCCTAATTGTACCTCCAAAATGGGTCCCCTGAAGTCAAGGGAGAACAGCTGCACATGAGCAACCACCCTCCATTCAACGCTATAGGAGTTCTGAAAATAGCCGAGCGTTGCAGTCCCACAGCGGTGAATGGCAAGTGTCCGCACTTGGACAGCTTGCTTTCTATTCACTACTATGGGACTTACGAAAAAAACAGAGAGCACTCATTTGACTATTTTCGGAAGTCCCATAGCAGTGAATGGAGAGATGCTTTCCTTCAAGGACCCCATTTTGCAGATAGGAGCCTGTCCCAGAGGTGAGACACGCACCTGTCATTGTAACATATCTTAGCGAAATACCATAAATATTGAGCTGGGACAACCTCTTCAAGGCTACAGCCACACTAAACAGCTGAGATGTGGCAGCTGTCTGGTTCAAACTGTGTGGCCATGCCAGCTGTACCACTATTCAGTTAACACAATAGAAACGGATTGTTTAGTGCCACAGCTTGCATGGTGGCATAGTACAAGCTGCAGAGCCACCAGATCTTGGATGCATCACAGCCATGTTGTATGGCCGCCCCTAATTCTTAATTTCTCATTCGTTGTATCGAAATTGAATACTTCACAGAACAAAATCTCTCAACCTCCTTAAAACTTAACTTTTAGTTCCAAGAAGATAGAAAATTTCACTTAAATCCTTCGCTAAAATATCCCTACAATGTCCCTGCCTAGGGAGCAGAATAGCTGCCCTGAAAAGTATGATTCCACTGTCTTCGAAACTATCCCTATACCACCCTATGATATTAAGGGATTAAAGGGGTATTCTGGTTACCATAAATATAACTTATGTTTTAGACTAATTCATCATCAATCATTAAGAAATATAAGGTCTATTTCACCTCTCTTACCTCTCCTGCGCTGCGGCTCCGCTCCGGGTCCGGCGCTCCTCTGCCTTCTCTGGCCGGCGCTGCACTGTCACCTGACTGCGTGCAGAGTCAAGTCATAGTGCGTGCACTACGTACAGTACAGTGCAGAGCCGGCCCGGAGAAGGCAGAGGAGCGCCGGAGCGGAGCCGCGGCGCAGGACAGGTAAGAGAGGTTTTTATTTTAACCTTATGTGGCTGGGTGGGCTGATCTGAGGTCTGATGGGGGGGGGGTCCCAGCACCTTATACATACAAGTGAGCGCTTCCATAATGGAAGCGCTCACTTGTATTCGCTTTATAAGACGCACCGCAATTTTCCCCCTACTTTTGGGGGGGAAAAAGTGCATATTATAAAGCGAAAAATATGGTACTTTTCTTCCTCCGCTACCTACTGTGTTCCTTATAAGTTACCATGGCACCGACCTGTAGTTCAGAGCCTTTGTTAGGTCAGGCATGCTCAGTGCCTTTGTCAGTGTGCTACTATCAGTTCTCTAGCTAAATGTTAGTGTGGTGCTGTTTTATTAGTAGAGGGGGCGTGTCTGCACTGTGATATCAGGCAACCAATCAGTAATCATCAACACTCATGAACAAGCACAAACTCACAGCAGGAAAGCTAGGCATTGTGGGAATTGTAGTTTTGTGAGGGAAGATCAGGAGCCATGATACTCAGTGTGTTGCAGGCTCACACAGGAGATAGACAAATGGATTGCAAGGTAAAATGAAGCTCTGGTTATATGTAAGTTACATTACCGGAATACCCCTTTAAATATAGTGAGTGTAAGTAGCTGGATCACACTAGGGGAAAAATAAACCAATTGGTTCAGAAGGCTCAACCTAGACCAGGAAATATGGAATATATGTACCACACTAAGTATACAAAATACTTGGATGGCCAATATGAGATGACACCCCTAGATAAGTCACATATACACCCATTAGTACCTACTCGTACTCAAGCATGCTGCCTCTAGATCATGGCTAGATACCTTATTTATGCATCTTGCACTCCTATTAATGTTGCCCAGCGGGTAATGCCAATTAGTGCATGTGCAGAGAAGATCTCAGACCAGGGACCTTCACTGAGATCTTCACTGCAGTGGCACATGCATGAGATTTTAGGGTCATGCATCACAGCAGTGAGGATGTCTGGCCCTGTCAATCTCACTGGGATGGGGAGTAGCGACACGGAGACGCGGAGATGAAATGATGCTCCAAGGAGCTAGACCAGCCACTCGGTTCTCCAAGCACCTAATTTACATATAACTAAAAGTAGGAATTTCTCATTGCAGAGAAAAAGGGGTTATTTTAGTCACAAATATCAAGCCTACCGTGCAGTATTCCTGGGTTAATTGGTTTAATACGGTTGCCCATGGTGACAGATGTTTTAATACATTCTTTAGTATGGTTACAAGGTGAAATGTCACTTTAATGGACTGCACAAAACTGTGTCTCTCCACAAAACAGCTTTGGAAATTTTTGAAAAACACAATAATAATGTATTTCCTCATTTTCAATGCTCCAATGAGTCAAAAACTCTGTATGGGTAAATTGCAGTATATTCCAGAACATATGATTATATTTACCAGGGTAGTTTCTGCACCCGCCGGCTGTACTCCCTTTCCTCCAACTTCCACTGTAAAGTGTTGTGTTCCACTTGCGGTATCTGCGTGCAGTTAAGGCATCAGGAGTAAGATTACAAATCTCAAGGCGAGAAAATTCACGAAGATAATCCTGGAAAGCCATCCTGCAGGGAAGGAAACCAAAAATAGAGTCAGAAAACTCTGTTATATATATTTAATATAATTTTGAAAGATCGAAAATAGTGAAAATTAAATATATATTTAACAAAATAGTATCTTAATGTCTAGGGGAAAATGCACACACCATATAAAGTGATGCTTCTCAAAGGTTTCTTTTAGTGATACATGCTTACCATTTCCCACATATGGACATAGTTTGGTCTTGTTATTTGCATATTATAGGATTGGAGTTTGGAATTATTTCACAGCTTGAAATTAAATTGGCATGTTGGCACTTTGCAATAAATAAGTGGGTTTTGGGTTGCAGTTTGGGCACTTGGTCTCTAAAAGGTTCGCCATCACTGCTCTAGGCCATGTACTGTCTTGTTCATTGGTCCCATGGCCTAGGAGCAGCTCAACATGATTTAAAAGGGGTATTCCGGTTACCATAAATATAACTTATGTTTTAGAGTGATTCATCATCAATCATTACCTAATATAATGTCTATTTCACATATTTACCGTTCAGTAGTTATAAAGTACTTTTCTTCCCCTGCTAACCACTGTGTTCCTCATAAGTTACCATGGCACCGACCTGTAGTTCTGAGCCTTTGTCAGGTCAGGCATGCTCAGTGTGCTGATATCAGTTCTCTAGCTAAATGTCAGTGTGTGCTGATTACTGAGTAGAGGGGGCGCGTCTGGACTGGAATGTCAGGCAGCCAATCAGTAATCATCAACATTCATGAACAAGCAGAAACTCACAGCAGGAAAGCTAGACATTGTGGGAATTGTAGTTTTGTGAGGGAAGATCAGGAGCCATGATACTCTGTGTGTTGCAGGCTCACACAGGAGCTAGACAAATGGATTTCAAGGTAAAATGAAGCTCTGGTTATATGTATAGGTATGGGTTCTGGTTGGGTCACAGCCAAGCTTGCAGCCTTAATGCAGTTTATCAAAAATTAAGTTACGTTACCGGAATACCCCTTTAAAGGGTTTCTGTCATCAGAAATCTTGCTATAAAACCTTGTGTCATTTGCAATGCGCAAATGACACCTGATGACAAATACGTTATTTGTATAGCTGTCTGTTGCGCCGTTTTCTAGGAAAATTAATGTTTTAAAATATGCAAATGAATGTTTCTAGGTGCAGGGGGCGGTAACCCTGCACCTAGTATCGCCGTATCCCCACCTCTAAACCCTCCTCCGTTTAGTTGATTGACAGGGCCAGGCAGCTAGCTCTGTGGGCTGCCGGCCCTGTCCGAGTCCGAAATCCCGCGCCTGCGCAGTTCGGATAACAATCCACGCAGGCGCATTGAGAGCCGCCGCCCGCCCGGGTCCCGGCTTCCTCAATGCGCGGATTGTTATTCGCACTGCGCAGGCGCGGGATTTCGGACTCGGACAGGGCCAGCAGCCCACAGAGCTAGCTGCCTGGCCCTGTCAATCAACTGAACGGAGGAGGGTTTAGAGGTGGGGATACGGCGATACTAGGTGCAGGGTTACCGCCCCCTGCACCTAGAAACATTCATTTGCATATTTTAAAACATTAATTTTCCTAGAAAACGGCGCAACAGACAGCTATACAAATAACATATTTGTCATCAGGTGTCATTTGCGCATTGCAAATGACAAGGTTTTATAGCAAGATTTCTGATGACAGAAACCCTTTAAGTGAATGGGGCTGAGCGGAGATACAAAGCACAGCTGCTATCAAATGAACGGTGCTGTTCTTGGTGACTAGAGAGAAGGCTGCAGTGCTACTGTGAGGGCCGATGCCTTCTCAAACAGAGCATTGGTGGGGACCCAGGTGTCGGACCCCAACTGATCAGATACTGATGACCTATCCAGAGGATAGTTCATCACTAGAAAAGTCTTGGAAAACCCTTTTAGCACTTATTTAATGCTTCGCCCTTCACTGATTTCCCCTGCACAGCGGTTCCCGAGCTATCCACTGTGCAGATAACTGAAGCACAGCACCATTCAAGGGCCACCTTGTTGTTCAGAGCAAACTTAAAAAGGGGAAGATTGGTGGTGCCCCAGAAGTTGGAGCCCAACTAAGCCAGAAACTTTCTATGCCAACTAATCTAAAAAAAATTGTAGCACAATACTCAACTAGTCATAAATAGCTTAGAAGGCCAAAAAGTAATAGTTTATGTCAGCCTCATGCCCTGAAGTAGTGAAGAACCCCTCTGAGTTGGATATTAATCACTATAATAGGAAGGGCGGTGGCTAGATTTAGCCCTTGATAGTGTATAGTGCTTTGGTAACAAATACAAAGTAAACTACAAATCAGATATCTGAGCTACTTCAGTAGGTCTTTATTCTTATATCTATTATACCTGTGTGTAAATTACTGCCAAATTTCAAAGCAAACAGTGCCATTTGTGTATTCTGGAATGTCCACTCAAGCACTTACTGCATCAATGGCCAACATTTACTGAAGGAACTATTTGAAGTCATATATGATACCAGGAGCTAGACAGATTGTACTGCTGCCTGTGACATCTTATCAGAATCTTGCATCCACCCTGTAGATTACCAGATGCTGCAAAATCTGAAATCCCTTAATGCCCTGACAGCCTATGTCTGTCGGTGAATGCTGGGAGTTGTAGTTTCGCACAACGGTTAAGCCACATCCTAAAGACTACTACCGTAATATAAATCCTGTATGAGTGTAGTAATACCCTGTATGAAAAGCACCCCTGCTGTCAGAACTAGTGTTATCAGTGCTGTAGATGAATAAGTTCTTTTGACACTCACCAAAATTCACCATCCTCCATTTTATTTCTCAGTTCATCTCTCTGTGAAGGATCCACATAATTCCACTCATTAGAGCTAGAACAAGACAATATATTTGATCACATATTTTGTGGGGAAAAAAACATCTTTATTATATGAAACATATAAATCTATTCTGTCTTACTTATCACTCCATGCTCCTGTCCACTCCACCTCTCCCCAAGGGTTTCTCATCCGAATTAGCTTTGTGTTCTGACCTCTATAGTTGACCTAAAAGAAAAGGAGATTTATCTTACCGATTACTATCTTACCAAATTAGTCCCTCAAATTGGCCATGCACATGTTATAACTGTCGGCTGAACGCTTGTTCGGCCCAGCAGTATCTTGCCCAATCCACCCTATAGACTTGGTGAAGGACGAGAACACTAAGTTTTGTGAATGAGAGAAGAGAGAGCCACTGTAGAACTCCTCACGTGGGTGGCTTATCTCACCAAGAACAATAAGATCGGACAGTTGATGTTGGGTAAAGTTGGGAGGCCCTGATAAACATTAGGTGCTCAGCCTAAATTGGCAGGATCGGCTCATACATCTGATTCGTATGACCAGTTTGACTTGAAGTATAAAGTAGAACCCTAAACATTCAAAAACAAGCTTATCCTCAATGTGGAAGACCCCACATATGAAACTGTCTTTTTCTTAAAAGATACTAATATAAATGATAGAGGCTTTTTGATCCTAGTCCGATGGCTGCACAGAAGCGTCTTCACGTCAACATACTATGGAGGGAATCTATTATTTCCCCAACACCAACATGTTTGCAACTTTTTAAACACCATTGCACCTAAATCTGCACCAATAAGCCATGCTAAAGAAATCCTAATATCAAACACTATATGCATAAAGTCAAATACTTTCTCCCAAAAATTTATGAGGTAGGAGCTGGCGCTACTCCCGACATGTCTATTTAAGTAAATAATTCTATTCCACATGAAATGACAATTCTGGATCATTTTTTCTTATGACTCTATGCTGTGCTATTCTCCTACTATTCTTACTACACTTTTATGGATAAATGGGTGTTAGCAGTATCCATTAATTCCTGGCATATATATGAATATGAGAAAAATGGCACAACATAGAGTCATAAGAAAAGATGCTGCGGGATTGTTAAATCATGGGGAATGCAAGTAACTACTACAGGTCTGCACTTAACTCAAGGCACCTGGGGAAATTGGTGTCCAAGCTAATACTCATTTTAAATAACAGTAATGGTGTTCTATATAAAAGAATGAAATGAGAGTGTCTGTGAGCTACACTAAGACAATAAAGGCATAGTCTACGATTTAACAGTCCACATCTGATCAGACAGTGACCCTACATCTGCCTCCAGCTTTTCCTTTAGACCACACAGAGAACCCTTCCAATAGTTCCTTGTAAGCAAATGAGATCAAGTCGCAGAAGATACACTAACAATATGATCAAACTCATCCAAGCCAGAAATAACTAAAGGGTTAGCGAGATGCTGACATTGAGCTATATGCCTCAGCTGCAAGTATTTATAGAAAATGGAGCGTGAAAGGTTAAATTCCAACTCTCGCTGCTGGAGAGATGGAAATGTCCCATTGTCATACAACTGATAAACATACCGTATTTAACTCCTGCTTGAACCCAACTATCAAAGCCTACCAGCCCACAAAACTCCACAAATGCACATTACTCCAAATAGGTATATATTTCGTACATCCAGTAATACCCAAGTGGTGTAAATGGGATGCCCATGCATATAGCATGCATAGCTATTCCTCCCTCATCCTTAGCCAATTGTAGCTTATTCAACATCATACTAGGTACCTTCTTCTGCAAAATAAGATCCCCCCAAAAAACTATACAACTTTAAAAGATTCACCAGCAGCCATTCAGGAAAATATGGAGTAGGTATAACACTTGCAGCATCAAGGTCATCTTTACCAAGTTTGCACAAGCTAATACCCAAAGTGGAACACTATCTTATGCCTCAATCTATCTATCAGAGGATTAATACTCAAGAGTCACATATTCCCCAGCATCCCTAGATACCCAGACCTCAAGATACTTCAATTTAGTTACACAAGAGACCCCATTCTCTCAATATCAGGTAAGACCTAGGACTCCATTACCAGGAGCAAAGCTGAATTGGTCCAATTAATGGAAAGCCCAGAAAAGGTGCCAAATGTATTGATCATTCGTGTCCATGGCTCTAGGAAGAGACAACTGAACATTGTATAAGGACAATGAAATGGAGACATAGGGGGACATTTTTTAAGACAGTGTTTTCCATGCTGGTCTCAAGTCACTACTGGAGGAAGCACCAAAGTTATATAGAGGCACAAGCACACAACATGGGTGGAAACCATAGGTGGGTCCATCCCATATCATTTGCACCCCACTACTGAGAATGGTAGAATAGACTAAAAAGAAGTAAAGTAAGCTAACCCCTCTGCCATTGATAAGCGGACATGTGGTGTAACATTGATGTAAAGTCATTTTACAACCAGTAGTATCCTAAGGACATGTGGATTGTATATATATACTGTATATGATTACCTCCTTTGCTCCTGTAACAGAATATGCATGACCTTTGACCAGTTTCTTGAATGTTACGGCTTCCATATCAGTTGCACTTGTTATCTATGGACAAGAAGCAAACCAATGAAAGTCCAATGAAATACCATCATCATACCATTAAATCATCTTAAGAGAGAAATGACAAATCAGGCTTTGTAATCATAAATACTGAGGAATGTCCTCATAGAAGGCGTGGTACTGGATGCCCTGCAGATGCATGGTGAGCCTACCTCACCAGTATACCACATGTAGGATAGAATCAACTATCTCAGCCAGCAGAACTGTAGTGAACATCATCCTTCTCTAAAAAGTGAAGGATCATGTTCATCATATAGTCATTTTCCAATGTGTTTGTACATTATCATGATCTACAATAAGGGAAAGAACGACTCAAAAATCAGAAAGTTAAAACAAAAAAACAAAAATAAAAAGGATGATAGCTATAGGTTGCAAAGGTAGCCTACAAACCTATCAAACTAAAGAAATCATTTCTGAGATGGAAACAGAAATGTATAAAGCACAGTTCCAGATCCATCGCACGATGGACATCAGCAGCACCCAATAGACCCCATTGACTTATATTTGCATTTGTCGGGTTTCAACAAGAAAGCTATCATTTTTGGATGAGAAAAATAGTGCAGCATGCAGTGCTTTTGTTCCTATCCGTATGGATGGGCTCTGTGCCTGAGCCTTGGATGCAGATGTGCACAGATAGAGGCTCTGAGTCACCACTCTGAAGGGTAGGTGGGCACTCCTCTCATAAGTATACCAAACTAGGAGTCCACTGTATTTTTTCATTGCAACTAGTAGCCACAAGTCGCAATACTTTTGCACCATTTCGTTTCTTAGGAGTATGGACCATTATATAATGCCCTAATATTAGAGAGCATATTCAGTTGCCAGATTAATTCATGAAACAATTAAAATTCAGATATTGTTGCACATTCAATGGATTGGGGAAGATCTGAGATTTTAGACAGATTGATAACAAAGCATCAATTGTGTGAAATTAGTTCCTCCACAAATAAATGTCAAATGTTTTCATGAGGTAGGCAGGTATGCCATGACAATCCTGGCAGAAAGACAATGGACTAAAGTTAAAGAGGACGGGTCACTAGCTTCCAAAAAGTAAACCACGCACCTCTCTGAAATTACTTCTCCCCCATGAATGCACCAGTGCCACCCATTCCCAATATATGCCCCTCAGTTTTATTGGCACTCCGGATTTTATAGGGCTGTGGTATGCCAAGAGGACATCTCTTCTCTCCTGAGGTTTATCACTTAGATGCTGTCCAATAAGCGTAGACAGCATCACAGTGGTATCTTCCCGGCCACAGTCAGTATGGCTAACATCACTACGTTCCCTCTACTGACTCCAGCCAGGAAAACGCTGCTCTGACAGTGTGTGTGATTATTGGACACCATCATAGGGATCACCAAGACTCCACCTCAGGAGAGAAGCGACTGTAAACTGCCCTTCCAAAAACAAGTGCCACTAGTGAATTCATGGGAGCAGCACGATTGAAGAGAGGTGCATGGATCACTCTTTGTAAATTAGTGACAGGTCCTCTTTAATAATGTCCATGAGTTCTGAGGCAGAACTGGTAAAAACAATCCTAGTGTTCACTTACATCAATCGAGCAACCCATGAGGGATCCCCTCTCCAAAGCCTTTATGATAATGCCGAAAAGGTCTGCAGGAGGCTTCTTCAGCTCATACCACTCAGTAACTCCTCCTGTAAAGTCTTCAAAGCCTTCAGAAGTGCTCCCTCCAGAGAGAGCTTCATAACTCCCATTAGCCCTGTAAGAAATATGCATGATTGTAGTCAATTGTATATGGGTATAATTATAAGGTTTTACTATTGCAGAATTTTGATAGCTTTTGGGTAATTCCAAGCACTCCAATATAAAAAAAGTGTATCACATTGTTAGGCATTTTGTATGTGCATTAGGTTAGTAAGCACTCATACTTAGCATAGGCCTTCTCCAGCAGTGCACTCCAGAATTCATTCCCTGAGGCAGAGTGTACGAAGACAAGTTTTCCATCCTTAACTGGGAGATAGTCGTCAATCACCACATCTACCCACTCGCCAAACTGCCATAGCTGTGAAGAGAATGCAGAAGAGGCAAGTGAAATTAGCTTCGTGACAAATGGTGCGCGCAATGACGGGGAACGGTGACCTGAGGCTACCATTTAGGCCTTTCAGGGGTTAATCGGGGTAAAAAAAATACTCACCTTATCCATTTGACCGCATAGATTCTGATTAAAGATTCTGTGTGGAATCTTGCATGGTGATGTCATGCATCACTATGCAGTATCTTAAATCAAGATGGCTGCGACGGCCTCTTCGCATGCAAATGGATGAGGTGAGTATATATTTTTTGTTTGTTTGTTTTTACCACCATTTCAGGGAAAATTGATTAGCTATCACAAAGCACAAGGAAATTTGGCTCCGCAGTAATTCAAATTTTTCAAATACATTTGACTTCGATTCACTCAACACTAGAAAGTAGTCGTTATGTACAACATTGACTAAAGGCACCTAACTGCTTTCAGTATTGTATACAGCCTTAGCGCTCATGCACACGGCAGTTGCCTGGCCGTGTCCGTATTTTGGCCTGGAAGGTTGGTGTGGAACGGAGGCACTGAACCCTTCAGAGTGCTTCCGTGGGGTTTCTCTCTGTGCCTCCGCAACACCAAAAAGTTGCGCATGCACTATTATTTTTGTGATCCGGATATTCGGATATGGACCCCATTGAAGTGAATGGGTCTGCGATCCACATTCGGCGGCCCTAAGGTCGATGTCCGTACCGCAAATTGCAGTCCGCAGCATGGGCCCGGCTGGCACACGTTTGTGTGCATGAGCCCTTATAGATAACAAAATCTCACAAAATCTAATGGAGACCTAAATGTATTTTCATGGCGGGTACCACTCGGTTGGAAAAAAAAAAAAATCCATCATACAGCAATCAATTTTATACGAAATCTAGTGAAACAACCAGTTTGAGACCAGGCCATTTATCAACCAGACACTTTTTTTCACGTGACTTTTTCTTATGTGACTTTTTTAGGGGATACATGGGATACAATGCCTATTTTGTTTGTAATTTCTTTAATTTTATTTTTTACATCCAGGAGAATGTTAAAAGAGAGGGAATAGTCTGCTTTTAACATTTTTTTATATTACATAGTGGAAATAAAATACATTTAAAAATTGTGTCCCCTTTCTATTACAGTCATTTCGATACCTAGTAGCTCCAGTTTCAGGAGGAATACAACCTTCTGATATGCACAGTAGAGCTTATATGTGACTGCTAAGTCCCAGCAGCTCATGCAGGCACTCTGGACCCAGCAATCACATGATCGCTAGGACTGGAGCCAAAATCAGCATGGTTGCTGCCTGATCTGTGTATGTGCTGTGTATACAGCTATGGGTAAAACAAGGACACAAATCTGTCTCTGCCTTCTTAATGGGGAGCCCGGCTGCCACTGACAGGAGGCTCCCCATTCTTACAGGTGCACAGTTAGGTTCAGCTGACAGGGCAGTCAGAAATGTCCTTGCTAAACATAGACCTTCCAGATATATAAAGTCTATAGGAGGTCATGAAGATGATAATATAGTCTACCCTGGGAAAGTAAATGGAAATATGTTTTATATTACAATAAGATCTTAAATCCAGGGTAGGATATATTAGGCAGTAAGTGACCAGTTACTTCTTGAAGGTATTGTGTTGAAAACAGGAATAACAGGCAAGGATCTGAGAGACCTTGACAAGGTCATAAATGTGAAGGCTATACAACTAGGCCAGGGCATCTCCAAAATAGCAGGTCTTGTGGGTTGTTTCCAGTATGCAGTGGTTAGTACCTACCCAAAGTGGTTTAAGGAAGGACAACTGGTGAAACGGTAACAGGGCAACTCATTGCTGAAAAAGTTAATGCTGGCTATAATAGAAAGGAGCCAAAAAGGACCTTGATACATAAGGGGCTGCATAGCTTCAAAGTGATCAGAGTGCTCCTACTAACCCCTTTCCACCGCCAAAGACACTTACATTGGGCACATGAGCAGAAATCACCATGGAACAACGTAAGAAGGTGGCCTGGTCTGATTACTCACATCTTCTTTTACATCATATGGACGCCCAGGTATGTGTGCGTAGAAGGAAAGCCAGATGGAGACAGTGTTTTGCTTTGAGCAATGTTCTGCTTTCTGCCAGTCATCTGGGTGTTAGGGCCCTTTTAGCCTGGCCAACAGAGCAGGCACTGATCAGGAATAAGGATGTCCATTTCCGATCATTGCACTTACATGCACCAGTGATCTCTACTATGATAGTTCACCCCCATAGAGATCCACTTTTTGTGAGAAGCACATTCCAGTTTATACAGAGCATCGTGCTATCCACAAATGACTATTTTAGGTGAAAAATGCAACCACCCCGAGCACTTTGACATTGATGTGTTACACCTACCTAAAGGTTGCTGAAAATGACATACACCCTTTCACAGTAAGGTTACTAGGAGAATCTGTCATCGAAAATGTTTTCAGTCAGTTAAAACCCAGATAGTGACACATTGTTTTCTAATCTTTTTTTATTTTCTCATTGTACATTTTTCTTTTATTGAACATGATTATGGCTGTCATCTTGCCTGACCTGTTCTTAACAGCATTTAGAGATATGCTGTACAGAAGGCACATGGGCCGTAGACACAGTGGAAAGGAGCTGACCTCATTGACTTCTACGGGAGAGATTTATAGAAATAGGAGGATGATGATAAACTGTAATATCCTGTGTTATTACATACGTGTGTGGATCCTGTGTTATCTACATATATGTGATTAACTGCAGTAAAGTGATCTGTGCAGACCAAGAGGTGGCACTTACTATTAGGCTTAGTGAGAAAACCACAGGATTTTAGTTTTTTTTTATATATATATATATATATATATATATATATATATATATATATATATATATAGATATTAACATGGGAAATGAAAAATAACTAGTAAAATTCCTTAAAAACATGGTTAACATAAAAACATGAATTAAATAGGTCATTTTCTGCTGATATATTCCCTTAAAAGAGGACCTATCCCCTCTCCCGACATGTCAGTTTTAGTAACTACTTATATTCCCCCTGTAATAACAATTCTGAAGCATCTGTTCTTACGACTTTATGACGTGTAATTTGTTTTCTATTCCTGCTAGAAGTCATGAATGAAGCACTCACAATTTGTAATGAAGCTGTAGATGGGTGTTACTACTTGAAGGCATGTCCCTGCACAGTCTGACACTGGCAACACTGACTGGATAGTCTTAGGGCTGTTTCACATGAGCAAGTCCATTGCGGGAATCACACTCCATGTGTGCGTGATCTTCCGTTCTGGACTTGGAGGAGCGCACGGCATTGAACCGATTTATAAGGCTGTGTGCCTCTGTTTGACCTTAAAGGGGTTATACCATGAATAATGTAAAAAATGACAATCAGATATCATATAGTACATGACAAAGCAGTTCTATAGTTCTAACAAAGCTAGAACCTGCCCTGTACCTCACATGGATCCAGAGATCTCCCCATTCATTGCACTGCTAGATTTATATCAAGCTGACAGCTCAAGGGGAGTGTCTCTTCTGCTGCAGGTAAGGGGGTGTGTCCATGCTCTCCCTATCACAGCTCAGGGGGCGTGTCCATGCTCTTCCTATCACAGCTCAGGGGGCGTGTCTCAGCTAACCCTATCACAGATTAGGAGGCAGGTGAAGGTCAAAACTGAGCATGTGCGACTTTCTCAATGAGCAGGTCAAAGAAATAAGAAACTAAGTGGCGCTGTACAGATACATTTTACTGAATAACTCAGTAGCTATACAAAATTTTTAATTACATGCAATTAGAAAAGTATTCAGATCCAGGTGCTGATTTGAAAACTGTTGAATATTTTTTGTGGGACAACCCCCTTTAATGCTACAGAATCATAGTGACAGCTTTATATCATTATAATTCGTTATGAGTAAGGTCATGCAGAGACACGCAGCATTTTAAATCATGATAAAACCCTGAGCTCCTGCAAGTCCAGAATGGAGTTTCACACTCACACACAGAGCATGATTCCCGCAATGGACTTGCTCGTGTGAAACAGGGACACACTTCCAACTGGTAACACCTGTCAGAACCTTCACTACAAACTTCTAGTAGAATTAATAAAGGAATGGCACATCACAGAATCCACTGGATAAGGGGTAACTAACTGATTTCTGGTACCCTCACTGATCCTGAGAACAGGGGTTCCCCTGTTCCCCTGCCTGATAGAGTGTCAGGATCTATTGATTCTCTATGGAACTGCCAGAATTTACTCCAAACTGTTGTCTGTATTATTGATCACAAAAGGTCAGATTCAGATTGTAGTACATGGTGTGTAAGTAAGGCCTGTATTCCACTAGCCGAGGGTCGGCCAGATCATTGCTAACAAGCATTTGTAGGGATACTTGCTAGCGATGATCTGCCTTGTAGAAGTGTTGCCGATTACCCGGGCAATCGTATCTTTTATGCTGACAGCAGATCGTGCTGTCCAATCATGCTGCTGGCAAATACTGATTCTGTATGGGGACGAGCGATGGCATTAGCGAAGGAGGTCTCCACTAACCATCAGGCGATTGTATAATCGTGTCGCTCAACTGTTAGTCTAATACTGCCCTAAGAGGCATAACATGGTGCTGCCAACTTTGGGGCATTTTGGGAAAGTTGTCTCCACAGAGATTTCTCACCGAGGATCCAGCTGTGCCTCTATGTGACTATGGCTTTGTTTAAATATCTAGTAGAAAGGGGAAGGTCTGGTTGTATCTCAGTTTTATTTAAAAAAGGGAGAACAATAGATATGATAGATATTTGCATTTAAAAAGAGAAGTACCTGTTTTCATTCAAAACCAAATAGTTTTCCATGATTTATGCGGTTTTTAAAGAAGATCATCCAGGTTTCAGCATGCATGTGCAGTGCATAATGCAAAGTACAGTGCACTGGGCAAATAAACACTATAGATGTTATACAGTCTATGCCATAATCACTAAAGAAAATACAACAAATACATTTGGCTGCAGGTAGATTCAACTTTGAATTGCATCAAGCGCTCCTGTTAATTTAAGTAAATGAAACAATGCCCTGGAGCAAGCATGTTTCACATGAAAGTAAACCGGATCATAGCACGCTTAGGCAGAATATACAGTTATATAAAACCCCGGTGTGTATACTGTACTCGGCTCTGGGTACATTCATGGGGCAATATTGTGCTATAGAATCCTGCATTTCCATATTCCCCTGTACAAGTGTCTACAGGAATAAATGCCTTCTTGTATCACAGAAAATGACCTATTGCTTTCAAGTTTTTATGTTAACCACCTAACTGTTTTGCCGGAGTCTAGCTCCAGTAGTGTGAAAAGTAGCTAACTGGAGGGGGGAGGGCTGCTTTAGTTGTGATATTTCTTCAATGGTAGCAACATGCAACTGGTCTTGTATGAAAGCTGACAGTCCAGGTTTTCATACAAGACCAAAATGACAGCTAAAGTCCAAGCAACAGAGGAGAAATCACTGTTAGAATTCAAGTCGGGAATAATCGCGAGTAAAACCTGTTTTTACTTTCGCTTTCAGCTGCATTCACAGCATCCCAATTTCTATCAGTGATATCTTTCTCTGTCCTGAACATATTGCTGTCATTTGCTGGTATTGTATGATAAGCAGCCCTCTCCCCTCCAGTTATCTACTTGTCCTACTGCTGGAGCTTCACTCAAAGCAGTTGGGGGTTAAAGGGGACCTAAACCTTTGGTGAAACCACAATCGCGTAGAAGTACCTCTTGGAGATCTCTGCACTGTCAGGTTTCATCGGCTTTGTTTGGCATTTCCAGCACGCAGAGTACAGATCCACAGAAAGTATATGGGATCCATACTCTGGAGAAGCAGAACAGAGCAGATGAAAACCATCAGTGCAGATTCCACTGAGACATGCACAATCATCGTTTCACCAAAGTTTCAGGTACCCTTTAAAGGGGTTTTCTGAGACTTATACTATATACTGATGACCTATCTATGCATTCATCATCAGTATTCGATCGGTGGGGGTCCAACACCAGGGACTCCCACTTTTCAGCTGTTTGAGAAGGCACTGGAACTTGTAGTAGCACCTCGGCTTTCTTGCAGCCTTCCCTAGGCCAAGTGACGTCATGTTCATTGGTCACATGGCCTAGGACTGTGGTGGCGAACCTATGGCACGGGTGCCAGAGGCGGCACTCAGAGCCCTCTCTGTGGGCACCCTTCCCCTGGAAAAAGTCTATGGTGTACCAATATGCCTTAAACTTTTCCTGCCTTTCAACAGCGCAGAACGCACTATGAACAGCACAGGTGGCGAGTTGAATGCAGGCAGGCTATTCTAAATAAATGATAGAGTACATGGAAGATATAATATATACTATACAGTCCAATGACTGTAGCATTCAGATTAAATTGGCATGTTGGCACTTTGCAATAAATAAGTGGGTTCTGGGTTGCAGTTTGGGCACTTGTTCTCTAAAAGGTTCGCCATCACTGGCCTAGGAGAAGCTCAGTCCCATAGAAGTGAATGGGGCTGAGCTGCAATACCAAGCACATCCACTATACAACGTATGGCGCTGTGTTAGATGAGCTGAGAGAAGGCCATGGCGCTCACAGGGACACCAGTGCCTTTTCAAACAACTGATCAGAGGGAGGCCTGGGTGTTGGATCCCCACTGATTAGGTACTGATGACCCATCCAGAGTTTTTTTTTGTTTTGTTTATGTTTTTTTCCCTCTAATCTCCCATGTCATTATCTATATTAACCAGTCCACAACTGGGCCATTTAGCCCACCCTATTCCTGACCAGGAGCATTTTCCATTTTTCAAGTACATAAGTCTTGGACGAAGGATCTTATGTATCTTATATATCATTCTGGTCTACTAAAAACCCTTTCAACAGTGAATATAAAGCAAAAATGGCAAAGTCAGTACAGATCATCTGTACATACAAAAGGCAAAGAATGGACTACACTGTCAATAAGCACGGAGATCACTTTTCTACAGCTCTCGCTGACAGTCAGGGGAGGTGCCTCCCATTGTCAGGAAAGTGATTCATCTGTGTGAGATGGAGGACGGCAGCTATACCAACCCTTCCTGTGCTGGCAGCTAAGCTTGTATCTGCCTTCATAACTTGACTGTGCGATCATTTAGTCTTGATTTACCTATTCTCCTTCAAAAGTAATAACCTTATTAACTATACAGTAACACAAGTTATCAGGAGAGAAGAGTAGGCGTATGAAGCAGGATTTGGTGTCACAATAGTTAAACTCATACGTCTCCACCCAGACCCTCCTGTGGGAGCAAAATAATGGGACAAAGAAAGGAAGACGAAAAGCACATAACACTACATACGTGTACACAGCTCAAGCTCCCAGTCTGTACACTAGAAGACCACTGCAACATTTATTCAGTAGAAAACAAAATGAATCCCTTACTAGAATTAAATGAATAGAATGCAAGTAAGGCCTCATGCACATGACTGTATCCATTTCTCAGTCTTCAAAAATATGGATGTGGTCAGTGTTGCATCTGCACTTTTTTGAAGACCTATAGAGTTCAATGGGTCCACATTTTTTAGACAAGTATAGTAACATTGTAACATAGTTTATAAGTCCGAAAAAAGACATCTGTCCATCCAGTTCAGCCTGTTATCCTACAAGTTGATCCAGAGGAAGGCAAAAAAACCTGTGAGGTAGAAGCCAATTTTCCCCACTTTAGGGAAAAAAATTCCTTCCCGACTCCAATCAGGCAATTAGAATAACTCCCTGGATCAACAACCCATCTCTAGTAACTATAACCTGTAATATTATTACCCTCCAAAAATACATCCAGGCCCCTCTTGAACTCTTTTAGTGAACTTACCATCACCACCATCTCAGGCAGAGAGTTCCATAGTCTCACTGCTCTTACCGTAAAGAACCCTCTTCTATGTTTGTGTACAAACCTTCTTTCCTCCAGATGCAGAGGATGTCCCCTTGTCACAGTATAGTACATGTTATACATATTTGTGGAAAGCACAGATAAAATGTCCATCACAAATCTACTGAAAGCAATTGTTCTGCCACTAAAATGTGGACAGCACACGAACCGCATCCATATTTTGTGGATCTGCAATTTACATGGTTGTGTGCAAATGGGGCCTTACACTGAGGTCTTCTCCTATAAAAATATGGGGCACATTTATTAAGACCAGCATTTTAGACGCAGGTCTTAATAAAGACGTGAGCTGGCGGTGGTTCCATCGAAGTTATGAAGAGGCGCCGGCCTTTTCATAACTTCGGCAGATCCTCCGTCAGTTCTAAATGTAGGACAGCTTATCCCTACTGTATACAGCACTGAGCTAGGATTCACCGGCTGCAGTACGCTGCTGAGCGCCACCTATTGAGTTTCCTCAGAATCTAGTAAAGCGACAGTTTTATCACCAAAACTCCCACGGATATAAACTCAAGACTCTATGACATGTCAAAAGTTAAAAAACCAACAGTGACCCTTTAAAGGGGTATTCCCATCTCACAAATGTAGTTTGTATAGTTAGATATAGCCATACCAGTATTATTACTAATAGAATGTATTTATATAAAATGTACCGTTTAGAAGATTTGCCTATTTGTACATCCATTGTCCCACACACATCAGTCAGGCCGTTGCCCCTAGTTACGGCCACCGCGCCCATGTAGTAGTGGGGGCCGGCTTGCTCTTGTTCAAACCTGCTCTGAGGTAACTTATGTATTGTGAACACACATTGCATGAGCATGCGGAGACACATGTTAGAATTGTAGCATTTTTGTCTGCGCTTCCAAAACGCAGAGAAACGGATCCTGTTCCAAGATCAGTTCATCTCTATGGAGAAAGGATTCGTTTATAAAGTCTGCGATTTGGACGAATCCTGACCATTGTGTTTTGGACTGATAGCGTCCAAAACGCAGATGTCAAAGTACCCTAAGATGTGTGTCTGCATGCTCATGCAATGTGCCTTCACAATACAGCAGTTACCTCAGAGCGGGTTTGAAAAGGAGCAAGCCGGCCACCACTACTACATGGCCGCGGTGGCCGTAACCAGGGGCAACAGCCTGACTGATGTGTGTGGGACAACGGATATACAAATAGGCAAATCTTTTAAACTGTACATTTTATATAAATACATCCTATTACTAATAATACTGGTATGGTTATATATAACTATACAAACTACGTTTGTGAGATGGGAATACCCCTTTAATAAAGTAGAAGAAGTGTTACGGTATGGCACATGTCCTGTGATGACCTCTAACTGAAATGCTCTTAGCCTTGAACTAAGGCAGTGTGATCATCTACTCAGGACCTCAATCTATTGGTTGTGTACCTAGGGCTTACAACATGACATGTGCAGGTCTTTGTATCTTGGTTGGAATGCCATATTAAGGTGGAGCTGTGGAGATTAAAAAGGTTTTGATACCAAACAATAATGGGTGTGATCCTGAAACATAACTCCCTCAGCCATAATCTTCAGTGAGATCATGTGTTCTCTGCATTTATTTTATATATAAACGGTAAATTAGGCAAGAGACATCTAGACAAGTAGCATCCGCCGCTCGCCACTTATCAAAGAAATAGACTGTGCTTTCAATGGAGTAGTAGTATTTCTTCCATCCTTACAGGCCATAGATGCATTGTAAGCATCCAGGGACATCATCTTCATTGTGACATTATCCAAACATTGCAATTGGGTCATGCATGGCTTCCCTCTTGTGTTGTGCTGTTGTGGTGTGGCCAATGCATGACACAATTACCTTCTATATGACTGTAATACTATAGAAAGAGACACCTGGTCAGACTGCATGAGGAGGGTGGGTGCCCTGAGCAAACCTCAGTTTTAGGGCTCATGCACACGGCCGTTGCCGGTCCGTGGCCCGCATACGCTGGGCCCGCAGTACACGGGCACTGGTCGTGTGCATCGCGGACCCATTCACGTCAATGTTCTGATGCAGAACAGAGGCACGGATCGGAACACCACAGAAGCAGTACGGTGTGCTTCCGTGGTGTTTCTGGCCGTGCCTCCACACTGCAAAAAAGTAGCGCATGCACCATTTTTTGCGGTGCGGACCGTTGGATGCGGATCACGGACCCCATTCAAGTGAATGGGTTCACGATCCAAATGCAGCGGCCCCACTCTCAGTGCCTGTGCATTGTGGACTGCAAATTGCGGTCCACAGCACGGGCACTGACAGCACACGTTCATGTGCATGTGCCCTTAGTGAAAATATTTCTTGAAAGGGGTTGTCCCATCTGGACATTAACGGCATGTCGATAGAATAGGTCATAAATTTTGGGTAGGTGTGAGTCCCACTTCTGGGACCTGCTCTTGTATCAAGAATGGGGCCCTGCTGTGAATGGAGAGCACACCACACATGCACAGCTTTCTCCATTCACTGCTATGGAACTTCTGAAAATACCCATGTGCACTCAATCAGCGGTTTTCGGAAGTCCTATAGCTTGCCGTGCATTCACAATGGGGCCTCGTTCTTGAGATAGGAGTGAGTCCCAGAGGTGGGACTTGCACCTATCCAACATTTATGGTATATCCTATCAATATGCCATAAATGTCCAGATGGGACAACCCCTTTAACAAATGGAATTATTTTAAAGGGGTTTTATGGGAGTTTTATACTGATGACCTATCCTTTGGATAGGTCATCAGTATCTGATCGGTGGGGTCCAACATCCGGGACCCACACCAATCAGCTGTTTGAGAAGGTAGTTGCTCTCGCAGTAGCCCCGCAGCCTTCTCTCTTCTCATCAAGCACAGTGCCCTACATAGTATAGTGGCTGTGCTTGGTACCACAGCTCAGCCCTATTCACTTCAGTGAGCTGCAGCTGCACTTAGGCCATGTGACTGATGAGCGTGAGAAGGCAGCGGCACCACTTCTCAAACCACTGATCTGAACTGGTCTTGGGGGTCAGACCCCCACCGGTCAGATACTGACGACCTATCCAAAGGATAGGTAATCAATATATAAGTCTCAGAAAACCCTTTTAAACTTACTCTATTTTTTAAAAGGTTTTCTTTCCATTTTTTTCCCGTGACGTCACATGGACTAGGAAGAGGCCGCAGCCCTCAAGGAGTGCCGGCCTCTTCTAACAGTTTTGATATTGATGATCTATCCTGAAGGTAGGACATCAATACTAATTAATGGATAACTCATTCACACAAGAAATGTCAAACTTTTCAGAGTTCAGTCCATGAAAAAACAATGTTTTTTCCTCAGTTGCTTCAGCATTGTCTGCAAATCTTTTAAGCTCTTGCATTTTTTCTGTGCGGATGTCAGTTTTTATGGGTTTTTCACATGCATGACAAAAACAGACTGTCTTTCAGTGTGGTCCAGTTTTTCCCCACCTATCCATTGACTTGAATGAGCAAGTCCTGTGTAAAAAATGTGAAATAAAGAACATGTTGCATTTTCTCATCTTGCATGAGAAGTAACAACTATGTGGCAGAAACCAATTGACCCACAGTACCCATGTGTGAAGTCACTATGGCTGGGGCTGCACCTAGATGTTTTGTAGCACTTTTAAGTAATTTTAACTATTGAGCTATAGCAGTAGCCCAGTAAATAGTTGAATGCAGTCTCGTGCACTCCAGCGGTTGCAAAAACTAAGTTAAAAACTATGAAAATGCTACAAAAAGTCTAGGTGTAGTCTTAAATGGTGTGAATACCAGTTATTACCTGGAAATGGAACAATCCTGCGTAATTCTGCTGAAAGCTCTGACCATGAGGAACCACTCGGTGGAGCAGAGTGTCATTTAATGTCAAGGAGGCAATAGCAGCGAGAAGCCAACAGTCACCTGGAAAGAATGAGAAAAGAGAGCAAACTGAGTCTTAGTATGGGAGTAGAACTGAAACATTCATAGTATTTATGGCAACAGTGTGAAAAGGTGCAGAAAGACAAAAATGTGATAATCAGATCTGCTATCTTTCTGAAGAAGTTTATGTTCCATTATCTCTGAACTGATGCCACTGAACCCATAATATAGCCAGCTGATAGCACATAAAATGGTCAATGTGTCCCTTCTGTAAGCCATCATGGCCCCTGAAAAAGGGTCACATGTCACACCTTTCACAATTATACATTTCTGAAACGCAACCTTTTGAAAAGGGAGAAGAAAAGAAAGTTAGCAAAAAGCCAAAGAAAATAAGCAAAGCAATTGCAACAATCTATTGCAGGATGTGCCCTGGTTTGCAGTTGTATTGCCACGGATCTGTACACGGATTTTTCCCATTGTGGTGCTGAAATTGTCGGACGCAAGTGAACGGGCTTGCAAAAAACCCTATTCACATTTAAGGGATGCGGACTGCAAACAAATTTCAGGACAGAATAAGTGGCAAAATCCATGTGCAAATCCCATTGTGTGAACCTAATCTATAAAAGACAGGCCAAAATAAAATGTCAAAGCACAATATGCTGATATATAGGATCTTTAATCAGGTAAAGTTCCCATTCTTATGAAATTCAACATTATATTACTGCTCTGTGCTGGAAGAAATATGATCAGTCGGGGACACCGTATACAGAATCAAAAGAATTTTATAGTACGTCTTCATCTTCTTAGCAATTAATAGTAAATATTTGCCAGTTAAAGGGTTGTCCCATGAAAAATATTCTACAATGTATGATTGCCGAGTTATTCAATTAACTATCTGTACAGCGCCACCTGCTGTTTGCTCTTTTTGCAATTTCTCTGTCCTGTTCACTGAGATGGAAGCACATGCTCCGTTCCATCCTTCAACTGTCACCAGCTGCAGTAGAAAGGACATGCCCCCTGAGAAAGCACACAGCCCAGCCCCTAAGCTGCCAGCTTGATATAAATCTAGCAGAGCAATGAATGTGGAGATCTCTGGATCCATGTGAGGTACAGGGCTGGTTCTAAGTTTGTTAGAAAGAAACTGTCATGTACTATATGATGTCTGGTTTTCATTTTTTTACATTAATCATGGGAAAACCCCTTTAATGATGTGAGTATACCTCCCATATATGCCCCAAGCCAATAATTGCACTATGTTAACCCATTCATGTGAACAAAGACAGGACTGTTTTTACACATCACATGTATAAGGATCTTGTGGCAAAATCTGGACCTCAGTCACAATCAAAGGAGCAGCTCCATGAGAATGAGGACAGTCAGATATGTTCACTCATACGTATGCATATAGTGGTCGGGAGAATATTTATCATTGTGTTTGTGGACAGTGCGCAAATTAGCTAATTAGTGTCAGTATGCACTATGATTTAGCAAAGCAAAAACTAGAAATACTGGCCGGAGAGGGAGTAAGAATGCAGTACTAAAGGAACTGGAGACGACTGCAGATACTAGATACAGATTTAGTGACTCAGCAATGGCGAGAATGTGAAAAAAAGGTGAAAAAGAAATCTCAAAAGTATACCAATGTCTGTATATATATCACATGAAAGCACAAAGTACAGCACGCAGGGGATGGAATATGTAACCCAGCATTGTATAAACACACATACACGAATACAGACACGCCTGAGCCAAGGAGCAATGACTCAGAGAAGAGCAATGTGAGGCAGGGGGAGGGAGTGACGCCTGGGGGAATCCCTGTGTCACACGCCCTAATTAAAACCACAACCTACACGCCCTTCAACACCCACACACCATACCCTGGAGCTCCCCCGTGGAGGTACGCCACTCCACTCTACAGAAACAAAACTCTCTAAGCAGGAAAACGTATTCCAGACCAAGACTGAGGTATACCTGAAGGATGAAGGCAGATGTACACATACATGTTCTCTATGGCACTGGTTGTCAACATTATTACCAGAAAACAGGGATATCAAACCCATGGTCCTCAAGCTGCTGCAAGACCACAACTCCCAGCATGCCCTTATAGCTGTAGGCCATACCACCCAGCTTTTGAAAAGGAGGGACAATAGCAGTGGCAAATGTTACCATATTAAGCCTTGCCCCTAACTCCACCCAGTGCATATCTATACACACCCAATCCCACCCAGTGTCCTTAGTGCCCCCACACAGAAATTATTTACATTGAGCCCCCTCACAGTAGTAATGCCCACATTGTGCCCCGATTTAGCAAAAGTATATTAAAACCTAACTATTATCGATAATATTACAACCAGTCTCACATGGCAACTTCCACAACACACAAAACAGTTTCATAGCTCATATAGAGGGAGAGACTTATCAAAACTGTAAAGTAGAAGTGGATTAGTTGCCCATAGCAACCAATCAGATTCCACCTTTGGTTTTTCAGAGCTCCCTTAGAAAATGAAAGGTGGAATCTGATTGGTTGCTATGGGCAACTAAGGCCTCAGGCTCATGACCATAGCAGGTCCATGCCCGTAGTGCAACCCCCAAACAGCAGGTCTGCAGTATACGGCACCAGCCATGTGCGCACTGTATAACAGATGCGGACCCTTTCACTTAAATGGGCCCACAATATGGAAGATACGGTGTGGTGTGGAACAGAGGCACGGATCGGAAGCCGGTTTTCTGTCCATGCCTCCGCGCCGCAAAAAAGTATTGCAGGCATTACTTTTTTGCACTGCGCACCATCTGATGCGGATCACAGACCCTATTCAAGTGAATGTCTGTGTCCGCAGACGGTGGGCAAACTGTGGGTGCCTGTGCATTGCAGGACATCAGTTGTGATAAATCTCCCACAAAATTCTTGTCAGTCCGGCCAAAATCACAAATAAGTGGATACACTGAAAGCAGTATTGGCCCATAGAAGGAGCAGTCCATCAACCAGCCCCAGATAGACCATACATCAGCCACATACAGGGATGAGGGGGGGGGGGTAGAAATAAAGGAATAGTCTTACCAGCTTCTATAGATCACTATGGATCCCCATCTGGGTCAGACTGACCAACCAGAGTACCAGAAGATCCTCTGGTGGACGCAAGCTCTGACAATAACGGACCCCTAATAAAAATCATGCAGGGAAGAATCCATATTATGCCCTAAATGATTTCCCAATAAGAAGCGTTTGGCCTAGCAAGGGTGTCCTTTTCTAGAACCTGTCCCTAGTATGCAGGCTTTGGAGATGTCCCTACAAGGGGAAAGGGTAAATCTACAATCCAGCAGGGAAGATGGCCTATCTACCGCAAGCCCCTACATATTTCTTCTGAGGACCCTACCAGCCTTATATTCATGAACCCAAACAGCAGAGTAAATCATGACAGGACTCTTAGTGGAGACAGTGAGAGTCCTTGTTACTACCCATCATCATCCCATATGGGATGATGGAATGGACAGCCCTTCCTGTAAACCTAATAAAATATAGACACCAGCAGGACATCATAATAGAGTTATACTAATGGGTAGAACAGGAGTAGGCAACCTCCAGCTGTTGTGAAACTACAACTCCCAGCATGCATACTTGCTCTGCTCTTCTCAGAACTCTCACAGAAATGAACGAAGCATGCTGGGAGTGCCGAAGGTTGCTGACCCCTGGGGTACAATTACACAGCTCTTCAAAGTAAGGTTGAAGAAAGCCCTCATCAGCCGTGTAGAGTAATAAATGATCCTTCTTAGGCCTCTTTCACAGTAGCGGCAGCACGGATCCGGCAGGTGAAGGGTGCCGCCGGATCCGTGCTGCCGCAGGTACATGTGTGGGGCCGGAACCGCGCTCCGGCCCCACACATCTCACACAGTACATACACACACACACACACACAAACATATACACATACAAATACACATACATACTTACATGCTCCCGGCAGGTCTCCACAGCGCAGGAGGAGCAGGATGTCCTATGTGTGCGCCGTCCTGCTCCTCCTGCGCTGTGGAGACCTGCCGGGAGCATGTAAGTATGTATGTGTATATGTCTGTGTATGTCTGTATGTATGTATGTGTGCAGGTGATGGATCCGTCATGAACTCCATTGAAAGTCAATGGAGGACGGATCCGTTTACCATTGTGTCACACCAAACGGATCCGTCCCCATTGACTTTCATTGGGGGTCATTGCTCTCCGGTCTGAAGATGGAACGGAATGGTTTTAGGAGCATTCCGTTGTCTTCACTTCAGTTTTGTCCCCATTGACAATGAATGGTGACAAAACTGAAGCGTTTTATTCCGGTATTGAGCCCCTATGACGGAACTCAATACCGGAATTAAAAAACGCTAGTGTGAAAGTAGCCTAAGGCTACTTTCACATCTGCACTTTTCCGGTGTTGAGATCCAGCAGAGGATTCACACGGCCAGTATCCACAGTTTGCGGACCGCGAAATACATACAGTTGTGTGCACGAAGCTTTATGTGTTTGAACCTGATAGTAATTTACTTGTCATACTGAGCAGTAGAAGACCATCTGTTTTATCTTTGGGACCCTATTAAAGTACGCATGCCATCAGCCATCCCGTATTCTGACTTACCAAGAGCTCCCTGACAGATGTCTGTTCTTGTAGCCCCGTCCACGATAAACTGAGGGTTTGAAACAATTTGCTGGAAAATAAAAAGAGAATAAACAAAGGGTTAGATGGTAAAATGTGGATTATATTAAACTCCATGTACCAGGAGTGACTGATAAAATAAGCATTTTTATAACTATACGGGAGAAGGAAATAATTTGTAATAATATCAATCTCCCCTGACAGATAATGTTGGGGAGATAAGAATCAGGTGAACTGAACAGCTCTGAGCCGTCGTAGATTTCTAGTGCCTCATCATAAACTAGGTGCTTCTTCCAGGGGTCCAGGGGATATCAAGACAAGGCACATCCTCCAGGAGCGCAGGGCATATCAAGACAGGTGTGTGATCTTTAACTTATGCCAAAAGCAGAGTTTGACTGACTAGATTTATCAAAAGGAAACACTGTATTCAGCATTCACATAGTGAAAGGGTCCACAAAACATTTGTTTGCATTGCATTTGATATAGGACATAAAGGATGCATGCTGTTCCTGCAATTTCAGATGAATAATTAATACGACCGTCACATAATAATGATCGGCAATCTACTACTCTGCAGCTATCATGAAGCTGTGATTTCCAGCATGCTACAACTGGAAGTGGGAGTTGTACATAATGTCTTTTCTCTACTCTCTATATAATCATTACTGGTGAGAAGTATTACACTGAGATCTAGTTCTCAAGCAGACATAGTAGTCATCTTGCAATTAATTATGTAGAAGTGCAATATCCAGTTCTTAGTGTAGATTATATGCAATTAATACATAGAAAGCCGCACTCTCATAAGTGGAGCAAGTCTGTTTGTAACCAGCTCCTACACCGTAAACGTAGTAGTATAATCTCCAACATACAAATTTCAAAATACATGAAAATCAAGACCCCATAACCCTGCCCATTCACCTAACAATCATAACTTTTTTTCTACAGCTGAACAGTATACCTTAAAGGAGTTTTCCAGGACCAACATAATAATGACCTATCCGTAGATCACTGGCGGTCCAACACCAGGCACCAATTAGCTGTTAGCGGCAGAAACAGGTCCCAGTAGTAAACAGTGTATGGAGGCAAAACACCAGAGTAAGTGGCCGTTCTCAGGTACTGCAGCTAAAGCTCCTATTCATGTGATTGGGAGCTGACCTACATTACCTGAAAATGGCCACTACACAATGTATGGAGCAGTACTGTTCAGGCTCCGTGCACTATTCACTTCTGGAACCTGTGGGCGCCACTAACAGATGATCGACAAAATCTAGTAGGTTTTGAATCAAAGAAATAGATCCTAGAAGAAATGATTAGCTCCAAAAGCGTGGAGTATTGGGGTGATGATAAAGTGGACAGATGCCACAGCATGAGGAATTACTATAAGTCTAAGAACACCAGTCACATACTGTCTGCAATGGTGAGAAATTATTTTTAATAAAAAGTTGAATGCTTATTTCAGTATTATTTTTGCCATCACATTCTTACAGTAAAATACCGTACATCAGTTACCACCACATGGTAAATGACAGATTCAAAAGCTGAAGACTTATAAACCCCTTCTCGTCGGCCCTACTAGGGTCATTTGCTTGCAAAATCTAAATGGTTGGATGCAACACTATCTTAGGCAGCCAGTCAGGAAGTTTTTAAATGGAGACTGAACCTGAAATACTGCTCTCCCTAATAAGAAAAAGAAATATGTTAACGTGAATGCTTTCCAATAGACCCATAATAAAACAGGTTTATCAGATCTCAACAACAATAATTACCTATATCTTGCTTTTACTGGTTTTGGACTTTGACAAGAAAAAAAAGACATAAGACCAGATATATACACGTAAAAGTACAAAAGGGACATATGTCAGTAAAACTGTGTTTACATCTAAATTGTGAGTTCTGTTTATGATAGAAGTTACGATGCTGAGCAACAAAGGACATAAAACAAACTCCAATGGTGCCCAGATAGACTCTGTTATAGGTCAGTGGGGTCTATCAGGGTTCTGCCTTAGGACTCAAGCACACGACTGCGGCGTTTTGCAGTCTGCAAATTACGGATCCACAAAACACAGATGCCATCCATGTGCGTTCCGCAATTTGTGGAACGAAACTTGCCGCCCATAACAGAAATGCCTATTCTTGTCCGCAAAACAGGACATGCTCTGTTTTTTTTTGTGGCCCCACTGAAGTGAATGTGTCCGCATCCGAGCAGCAAAAAAAATGTGGCTCAGATGCAGAACCAAACCATGTTCATGTTCATGAGCCCTTAGTGTCTAGTGCTGCATGCTGTGCTGTTCTTGCTGTTAAAGGGTCACTAACAAAAAACTTTTGATAGGTCATAAAGACATATCAAAAGTTTAGATCAGTGGGGGTCTGAGCGCTGAGACCCCCACCGACAGGCACAGACTGGGAACTTAAAGTGCCCTGAAATAAAAAACCTAAAAGTGGCCCCATGTTGTAGACAGGTCCAAATTGACGGAAGATGGGGCAACACAGGCAGATAGGGCCAGCATAAGTAGGCAGGACCAGCAATACCATAGTGCAGAACAAAATACTGCCCCGGGGACGGTGATACAGTTGAATTCAGAAGGGCTCCTCTGGGTGTAAGCCCACCGGGAAATTTCTCTGTAGCGTCTCTAGACAGTCCACCCCTGCCCATCTATCCCCAGAACGAGGGATGAGAAGTATATGGTGCTCTCTCTACTTGCCGCTGAGGAAGGAATCAAGATGGCCCATAGACTTCTATGGGGCCAGTCTCGTGCACTATAGTGGAATGGGGTGGGAACTGTATGAGAAGATATGGGTTAGGCGGGTTACTGGTAAGGTAGTAGAATGTCACCGATCCTGTTTTCCTTCACAGTGCTTGCTCTGTCTTGCTTGGATCCTGCACCTCAGCATTACTGTCAGACGTGTAGTGGTGCACACTGCAGATGTTGTTGAGTCACTTCAGAACATTGTTCTAGCCTCAGGGTAGGGTTCTGGCAGAATGTCCTCCCAATGTGTGTAGTGAGGACGACCAGTATCATTTACCATGTGATGACTTATACTGGGGGAATTTCAGAGTTAAAAAATTCAATTATAACAACATCCAAGTCTCATATGCCATATAAGACTGAGTAAGGGTGGATTTAGACGGCCAGATAATCGGGCAGATTATCAGTAACGAACGTTCCTGTGAAAAATCTGCAGCATAAATTGACCTGCAGTAATGTCAATGCTGCGGATTTCTCCTTCACCTTTTGCAATGTATAGAGTGAAATCTGCAGCAAATCCGCACCAAAATCTGTGACAAATCTGCATATACCACATGCTGCATTTCCACCTAAAATCTGCAGTGGAAAATCTGCATTGTCTGGCATTAGGGTATGTCCACACAGAGATTTTTGGACAAGGTTTTGAAGCAGATCTGCCTGCAGGATTTTCGGCAAAGCCAGAAGAGGATTTGAAAGGAATCAGGAATATAAAGGAGCCATAGTGCCACCGATCCCGTTCTTCCTACTACTGCACCTTATCCTGCACAGCCGTGCTCGAGGGAATACGCGTGGCAGCGTCGGCGATTTAAAAACCTACATGCTGTATTGGACGTTATGCTCCTAGCACAATGCCATAAGGTAAGCGTCTCTAAGTAGAAGCTTTAACCTGTTCCTCCTTACAGTCCTACCTATGTGCGCTGCTCTCTGTGCTCTCTTCCAGAAACAAAGGAAGGATTTATACTTCTCCTTCCTGCTGGATCCACTTCTGGCTTTGGCAGATCTGCCTCAAAACCTTGTCCAAAAAACTCTGTGTGGACGTACCCTAACCCTTAATGATTTAATTGGGTCAATCCTGATCCTCTTTTACATCCATCACACCTGTAACCACCCAGAACAGAAGGGCTTAGTGATTTTTAGCCCCAAACTTCTTTCTGGGACCCCTAGGTTAAAGGGTTCTGGAGTTTGACACTGATGATCTATCCTCAGGATAGGTTATCAGTATCCGATCGGTGGAGGTCCTAGACCTGAGACCTCCACCAACCAGCTGTTTGAGAAGGCCTTTTCTCACCTTTCCCTAGGTCATGTGACATCATGTTCAACGGTTACATGGCCTAGGCGCAGCTCAGCCCCACAGAAGTGAATGAACATGACCTGCGATACCAAGCAAAGGCGCTATAGATTGTACGGCGCAGTGCCTGGTGAGCTGAGAGAAGAAGGCGGCGGTGCTAGTGTGAATGCCGATGCTTTCTCAAACAGCTGATCGGTTTCAGATACTGATGACCTATCCAGAGGACAGGTCATCAGTATAAAACTCCTTGGGGTGTGCTCCCTCTGTGGAAAATGTCATGAAGGATCTCTGACACTAGTGGGCAACTAGCCTTAGGCCTCATGCACACAACCGTACCAGCCATGTGCGTTCTGCATTATGTGGAATGGAACGTCCCACCGTATAACAGTCTATTCTTGACAAGAATAGGACATGTTCTGTTTTGTTTTTTGTTTGTTTTTTTCACGGGGCTCCGGCCCCATTAAAATCAATGGGTCCACAGCAGACCCGCATTTTTTGCAGCAAAACAACAGTCGTGTGCATTAGGTTATAGTTACACAGAATGGTGTAAAAATGATGGGTACAGTCGAAACAGAGCAGTACACTGGTATTGGGTCTTACCACTTATTTTAGTTACCAGTACTCTTTACAATTTGATTAAATTTGATGAGTGTTTTCTGCCCGAGTATGTAACCAATGTGCGGTCATACAAGTGTACTAGCACTGTGCCATTCACAAGACAAGCGCTGCCTCTCCCATTCTAAGGGATCATGCACACGAGCGTGTGTGCCACGTGCTGTGGACCGCAAATAGCAGTCCGCGATAGACCGGCACTGTTCACACTATTTGCCGATGCGGACCCACTGTCTTGAATGGGTCTGCGATCCACAAGAGATGGTTCGCAACATGTTCTATTTTTGCGGTGCAGAAGCATGGACCGAAATCCCACGGAAGCGCTTCGATTCAAGCCTCTGCTCGGCACCGCGCTGTATCTTGAGGATTGCAGACCCATTCAAGTCAATGAGTCTACATCTGTGATGCAGAGTGCACAAGGCCGGTGCCTGTATACTGCGGACCGGTTGTTTATGGTCCGCAATATGGGCACGGGGCACACATGATAGTGTGCATGAGCTCTAAGGTGAAAGCTGCATCATTGTTAAACCTGTCTTTCAGTCGTTCCCAATGAATTGTGCTTTGCTTTGACAACATACCAGTGAAAGTTAAAACAAAAAAACTAAATCACGCCATCCATGGACTATATTAGTCATGATTTCCTTTCTCTGCGAAATGCAGCTCTTCTGTATTTTGTTATTTTTCTACACACATTCCAATGAACTGCTGCCTTAAGGCTGTCCATACACATTCAAAAGCTGCCAGCTACGGATGAGTGAATTGGTTCCAAAATTCAAAAATTTAGCTCAAATTTTTCCAAAATTCCTAATACTACTGAATTTAAATTTTGTGTGATTCGATTCGGGGGAATCAGAGGGAGGAGAGAGATTTTTCTAGGCGATCAGAGCACTTTGAATTTGGGGAGAATTTTAAGTGATTTGCTCATCTCTACAGCCAGCTGAAGGCTCCATTGGCTGACCCCCACCATACACCTGCACAACTGAGTAGTCCGCTATCAGACACCTTTGTAAGTGACTTAGGTCTCCGAGAATAAAAGGTATGCACAGTTGAAATCCAACTGCCCAATGCTTATCCACCCATCTGCCCTCTGAGAGAGTCAAGAGGCCTCAAAACACATTAGATGACTGACAGGTCCGGCCATCATTTATCTAACGGGGGCACATTTACCAAAGGCTGGGGCTTCATAAGCCAGTTGCCTCTTAATAAATCTGTTGCATCTTTGGGCTTCATGTGCACCTGAAACTGAAATCACCGTCTGCTATAGGCTGGTGTACATTTCAGGTATAATTTACACCAGTTTTCTGATGTAAATGACCCAAAATATATCAGGTTATGGAGACACCACCTTCTTTTGCCAAGCCCCATCCACTTTTATTTTTAAAGTGCTGTGAGAGCCTGCAAACCTTTATAACCTTGCAATTTTTTGCACAAAATGCTGCTGCAGCTAACATTTTGTGACTTGTGTATACCAGAGAACTTACATAAAGCCCTAGTACAGGGACATAGCCATAGGAGGCGGAAGAGGTGGCAGCCGCTACCGGGCCCAAAGACCCTGTACCATATAAGAAGACACTGATGTTATAGAAAGTGCATGCTCTGGGGTCCAGAATGTTCCAGGTTGTCCTCTGGCTGGAGGGAAGGGGTTAGGTCAAGAATTTGGCATGGTTGGGGGGTGCCGTTTCAATTTTTGCCTCAGGCAGCATGAAGGATATATGCTTCCCTGCTCCTGGTCACAAAGCACTGAGGGAAGAGGGCCCCTAGCTGAACTCTTGCTCCAGGGCTCATGAGCATTTAGCTACGCCCCTGCCTAATACCTGTTCCCCAGTACATTGCATGTAAACATGAAACAAGGCAGACTGGTAGTGGAACTGATGGATGAAATGACAAGTGCTTTATAGAGGACCCGTCACCACTCCTGACAAGTCTGCTTTCGTAAATAATCATATACCTCACTATCCTGAGGCACTCCATTGTTATTCTCCCTTGAAATGACATCTGGGCGTTACCTTTCCCCTTGTCAATAGATTGTGTTCATACACTGTCAGCAGCCTCACATTGTACATGGGCACGCTTCACCCACAAGGGCAATGGCAGCCCCCAATTTATTCATATATTTCCAGGTGGAATAACAGAGGAATGGCACAAAAAATAGTTATTTTCGTCCACTCCTTTACTTTTTACGGTCTGTGGAGCTGCAGGGTGTTGGAACCCTGGCGATCAGATATTTATGGCCTATCCTGAGGATAGTCTACCAGCAGTAAAGGACTAGACAACCCCTTTGAGCGTAACTACATAACTGAGAAGTCCTATACAAGCCTGCCTATGCCAGTCTACAGTGGGAGTTGGTTAGAAACAGCAGTTTGCATGTATTACATGGGTGTGGTGTGATGGTTCATATCTGTCCTCCTTCAGTTCCTGTCATTCTGCCAGAGGAAAATATTTTCTGATCACAGAGAATTTTGAAATGCAAACACAACCTCTTCTTCTTCCCAGCCAACTAATTCCCTCAATGTCACTTAGGGCTTAGAACGTGTGCGTTCAGTGCCCGTGCTGTGCACCACAATTTGCGGTCCACATCGCACGGGCACTGCCAGTGGGGCCGCCACATTCAGATTGCGGACCCATTCAAGGGGTCCGCGATCCTCATCTGACAGTCCGCACCGCAAAAAAGTAGTGCAAACGCTACTTTTTTTGGTGCAGAGGCACGGCCAGAAACACCACGGAAGCACACCGTAGTGCTTCCGTGGTGTTCCGATTCGTGCCTCCGTTCCACATCTCCGTGATTACGAACCCATTGAAGTGGGCCGCAATACGGGCACGGGCCAGAACCGGTCATGTGCATGAAAAGCCCAGATCTCAGCTTCCTGGACTCCACAGGAAATGATGGATTAGAGTTTAGTGCTTAAAGGGCTTTAATAGGTTTATAGGCGTATTCCAGGAATTTGACGTTATCCCCATCTACAGGATAGGAGAAAACTACTATTGGTGAGGGTCCCCGCCAATCACAAGAAGGGAGACCCCATACCCCACAGGTCCCCTGAAATGAATGGAGCAACATGTCAAGCATTGGCGGCGATCCCACATTCAAATTACCAGATTATCCCTTCAAAAATAGACACAATGGAATATAGGGTGAAGATTTCAGGCAACTTGGCTTGTAGGCCGGGTCTCTATTTTTTCAGTGTCACCTATATGGGTGCACTTCATATACGGAGATCAATGTAAGAATCTTGTACATAGGGGTAAATGAATTTACATGTATAAGTACATCTGTACTCTAACTCTATAGCAGGGATGGTCAACCTGCAGCTCTCCAGCTGTTGCAAAACTACAACTCCTACCATGCCCTGCTGTAGGCCGATAGCTGTTGGCAGTCGGGCCATGCTGGGAGTTGTGGATGGGTTGGCCATCCTGTCAGCAGATTCGTACCTATGACACTGGCTGACCTGTTACATGTGCACTTGGCAGCTGAAGACATCTGTGTTGGTCCTGTGTTCTTATGTGCCCGCATTACCTATGCAAATGAGCCTCTATGAGCAACGAGGGTGTTGCCATTACACCTAAAGGCTCCGCTCTCTCTCTGCAACTTCCGCGTCCTCTGCACTTTGATTGAAAGGGTCAGGCAGTGTAAACCTCATCATGCTTGGCCTTGTCAATCAAAGTGCAGAGGACGCAGAAGCTGCAGAGACGGCAGAAGCTCTAGGTGTAATGGCAACACCTCAGGCACATATGAACATGGGACCAACACAGATGTCTTCAGCTGCCAAGCACACATGTAACAGGTCAGCCGGTGTCATAGGTACAAATCTGCTGACAGATGCTCTTTAAGCATTTTTTTTTCCAATTTTGGTGTTTTTTTATTTTGCATAATTTTATACTGGAATTTTTTTCTGTCGTTTTTTACATTTTACAAGTAAAATGTATAAAAAAAAAGATGCTAGAAAAAACACCATTTTGATACAAATGACACTGGCCTCCCCAAAACTCCATATAACTGAGAAAAATAAAACCCATGCATGCGGACTTTTCAATATTTTACTGTAGGCTTTAAAGTAACATCTGGTCACAGTGTTTTTGTAAAAAAGCACAAAAAAAAATCCAATTTGAATGTTGGGGTTTGAATACAGGGAAATAACGAGTCTGTAAAATGAAAGTAAATGCAGTCACTTACCGTAGGACGGACCCATTTAACTCCATAGGTCTTCGATGAGTTTGGACCAAGCTCCTTAAACCCCAGTGAGTAAGCAGAAGGAGGAAAGGTGTCATCCTTAAAGAGAGTTCCACTTTGTAAACATTCATGCTGGATCCGATCAAAATCCTGCCCTAAAAACTTCACTGCATTTTCATGTTTTCCAATGCCAAGCTCCTGGTCCCGTTGCTTCTGCAGCTGGGCAGAGATCCCTGTAGCGTACACTGGAACAATGACTTCCTCAGACATCTTGACTCTCCAGCAGATCTGAGTCTACTCCTGAAACACATGCGTCACTCATGTTACATAAAATCAGAATATCCTAAGGAGAAAGAGAATGAATCATACACAGATCAGCTCAGTTATTCCTGCCTGTCCCATAGCAGTGAACGGAGAGGCGGCCACTGGCGCAGTGCGCTCTCCATCCCTTTCTATGGGACTGAAAAAACTGCTATTTTTGGAACATCCATAGCGATTAATGGAGAGTATTCTACGCATGTGCAGTATGGTCTCCTTCACTTTAGGGGCCCCGTTACCTAGACAGGAGGGGGTCCCAGAGATGGGACCTACACCTATCTGACTTTGATGGCCAAAGTGTAGTCCCAGTAAAGCTTACCTTCTGGATGAACGTCGTTTGAAGACCTCTCATTACCCTGCGTCCCTATATATCCAGCCAAAACTGCCAGGTGCCCATCTAATGTAAGAGATGTTTGCCCAACTTTTGTTACTGATGTTGGGTGAAGAATAGGACTTGGCATATTAATTTTCAATTTGCCCAAACATTTGTTCTCAATGGAGAAAAGTGGCCACTGGAGATGTCTGGCAGAGGCTTACTGCCCTCCGATTGTTCATTTATATGGAGTCTTAAGAAATAACTATCAGCCAAATGAGCGTTAAGCCAACAGCTATTGAAGATGTCTGAACACCTTAAAGGGGTTTTCAAGGAGTTCAATATTGATGGGCTGTATTCAGGATAAGTAATTGATACCTGAGTTGGGCCACCACCAATCAGCGCACGTCCAAGAGCTGCTTACCCCCACAGCACCATCCATTGTACAGTGGCAGTACTTGGTATTGCAGCTCATGCCTATTCACTTAAATGGAATAGAGCTGCCAACGGGATATTTTGACCAATGAATGTGACTAAGACGTTGTATGGTCCAGACAGGCGGAGGGTCCAAGCACATTACATCACCACAAAAAAGCCTAATAAATTCTTAATATAAAATATATTATATATAATATATAAAATAATTATTAGTCAACTAAAACCTAACTTCACAACCAGTGACTGCAAACAGTCAAGCTGTAAGTATAGTACAGTATATAGTATGTCAGAAATAGAAAATGTGTAGTGTAAAGATTGTATAATGTCCGTCTGCCTGAGGTCACACTGCACTACAAACAACCTCAATGTCAGCAGTCACTATTAGAAAGTAAAATCACTGCCCTGACATGTTTCGCAGCCAAGCTCCCTTAGGGGTGTCAGGTGGTAGCACCCAGAAACGTTCAACTGAGGTTTATAAAACCTTCTTTTAACATAATCACTACGGCGCTCCCACAGAAATGAATGGAGCGATGGCGCGTATTTCCGACCAACCATTCCATCTATTGTTGGTAGGTGATAACTTTCTCCAACCGGAATACACCTTTAAAGAAGACCTGTCCGTTCTCTTGCCATGAATGTGTTAGTAAGTTATTTTATTTCCCCATAATATAACAATTCTGTAGCACATTTTCTTAGAATTCTGTTATTCCTACTAGAAATATATGACTAATTTGACAAATGAGTGTTACCAGTTGGAGGCATGTCCCTGTACAGCCCGACGCTGCTCAATCCGCGCATACAGTATCTCACTGTGTAGGGAGATGTCACTTTGACAAGGGGAATGGTAACACCCAGTTGTTAACTTATTCATAGGTTTCTAGGAGGAATAACAGGGGAACGGCACAACATACCGTTTAAGAAAAATCATCATTCGTGGGGAATGCAAGTACTTACTAAAACTGTTGTTAGAACTGGTGACACTAGAATGAAAAATGTCTGATTTAGGGCTCATGCACACGGCCGTTGATTGGCTGTACCATGCATTGAATTGCGGTCCCCAATGTACAGGCAACATTCGTGCGGATTCGGCAGACGGATCCAGACCCACTGAACTTTAACGGGTCCGTGGTCCGCGGAAAAATAGTGCAGAAACCCCACGGTAGCGCTCTGTGCAGATCCGTGCCTCTGTCCCGCACCGGACCTTACGAATTACACACCCATTGAAGCAGGTCGTAATACGGGCATGTGGGCATGAGGCCTTATTATATTTCACCTTCCATGTAGCCACGAACGTATTAACGTCTTATTTGAATTACATATGAAAACATACAAGAATATAAAAAACTATTTGAGAACATTCTTATATAATATTAAATCAGAGGGTCGAAAGTGACTGTGGAATAAGAAGCCTGATCTGAGCAGTACATCCCTATATACTGGATTATGTAAAGTTACAAAACATAGGTAAAAAGATCCCACTTTCGTATTGTGTGTGAAAACTAGTGCAGTTGCCAATAGCAACCAGACTGTAGTTTACATTTACAGAAGTCAAAGCTGAAATATCCACTGACAAATAAGAGTGAATGTCAACCACCAGAACAGGTTTTCTATTAGAATATCTGAAAGTTGAAGATCTGGTTGCACCCAGTGCTAGGGGGCGTTTTAGCAGGAACCAGTTTTTAGGCAAGGCGCAGGTTCCTGAATGAACTTCGTCACCCTGCTCCAGCATAATGGGCTGGTTTATGAGACTACAAATACTACATATATTTAATTACCCAACTTATGAATGCATACGGTCAATGCAAGCAGGATTATGTGCATATGTAAAATATTGTATAGTGACAGCTGTATAGAAGTGGCAGAGCTGAGTGAGATAGACACAGCAGACGTGAATATGGTTCACATTAACGTTATGGGCGTTTTTGCGGTCTTGCTGTGTGGGTTCCACATTTTGCGGAAAGGTACATCTCAGTCTCTTTTTTTAATTTTTTTATTTTGTGGGGCCTTGGAACGGATGTCCGGATGCGGACCAAAACCACGGTTGTGTGCATGAGCCCTAAAGGGGTTGGCTACCTTTCCCACCAGACATGCAAAAAGGGAAGCATACTTACCTGATCCTTTACTCCCTATTCTCGGCTGGGTCCCCCATTGTCAGCATTTGCCCCCCTCATGCACGTGACCAACCAGCCTGACCAAAGGGGAGCAGGTCACCACTGTGGCCAGTGATTGGATGAAGCAGCGTCAAGTGCATATTGGGGGACCCAGATGAGGCAGCCAAGGTCAGGGACAGAAGGAGCTGGGACACAGCATCTGCAGGTCTGGCCGGCAGGGGGGGTTGCCAAAACTCACTAAAAGGTGACCAACCTGTTTAGAAAATGATAGCACACTAGTGCTAGTTCTGATGAAGTACTCTCTTCATATAGATGACTACAGCACTAGTAATTTGGCCTCCTCTATGGAGGTGGAAGTCACTGCTATAAGGCCATGTCCACATGTGACTGAAATGCTGTAGATCTGTCACTGGGAATTTTCGTGTGGCAAATCCACAGCGTTGTACAGTACCAGCAAAGTGGATGAGATTTTATAAAATCATGTGGATGCAGCCTTATGCCAAGTTCACACTTCGGTTTTTTGGTCAGTTATTTCCATCAGTTATTGTAAGCCAAAACCAGGAGCGAGTAAAAAAAAAAAAAAACAGAATAGGTGCAGATCTTTCCATTATACCTGATCTCTGTGTACACTTCATTACTGGTCTTGGTTGACAATAACAGAGGGAAATAACTGACCACATAACTGACCTGTGAACTCAGCCTGCAGTATTCTGTAGTGCAACCCAGACTGTCAGTATCACAAAGTGTTAACTAAACCTATTGCAGTTATTACCATGTGGACGCAATGAAGTCCGAAAGGGTTAAGGACCATTTCAGCTCTGCTAGGTCTATAGGTCATTAAGTGTTTGTTAAATTTACATCTTAGTTGCAAAATATTTATGTAATGTATTGGCAACCAAAACACAGTCTTGTTACTTTCCCCAACTGTCCCATCCCTGAGAACACTCCCCCTGAAACCTAAAAATATCACAACAAAGGGAGGGTCCTTCTCAAGCCATTTAGGGGTCACTTCCTGCCACCTACCTTTGCTGAGGACGCCGGTGGCCACTAGTGAGGGTCTCTCGGTGTGCAATATGCTGCAGCTTTGGCAGTCTCGCCCTTCCAGGTATTTTCTTTTGGCTGCGTTGTTCTTGCTGCAGTCTCCTCCCTGCTCTACCACTCTCTCAGACCCTCCCTGGGGCTGTCTCTCAGCAGACACTCCCTGACCCTGGCTCTCCTCACAGCTGTCTCTACCATCAGACCCTCCCTACTGCAGGAGGTGCTGTAGTTTGATGTCTCTATCTCCTGTATCTTATCTCTTCTGGCCCCCTCCCCCCTTGTCTGTAATAATCTGCAGTCCTCTCTGTAATGTATGTGCTGCAGACACTTAGTGCTTGTCCTGCTTGCTTCATACTTTCTGATTGCTGTCTGCTGAGTGACGCCTACATCTGCAGAGGCTCAGCCCTCATTTTTTGGCCTGAGAAGATTCGGTTATGGGTGCCAGAGAGGGTAATATAAAATACTTCGCCCCTTCATTTAAAGGGAACCTGTCCCCATAAAATGCAATGTAGTCTGCAGGCAGCAGGTTAGGCTACATTCACACATCTGTATTTTGCGGATCTGCAAACTGCGGATCTGCAAAACACGGACACCAGCAATGTGCATTCCTCAATTTGCGGCACGCACATAATAGAAATACCTTTTCTTGTCCGTGTATTCGGACAAGAATAGAACAGGTTCTATTTTTTTCGGGACCCGCAGAACAGATGTGCGGATGCGGACGGCACACTTTGTGCCGTCCGCATCTTTTGCGGCCCCATTGAAATGAATGGATCCACATCCTATCCGCATAATTGTCCGCAAATGCGGAAACAGATGCGGATGAAAAAAACGGACGTGTGAATGGGGCCTTATAGAGCAGGAGGAGCTGAGCAGACTGATATATAGATCTGTGGGAAAAGATTCAGTACAATTTGTATTTCATTCATTAAAATTAGGCTTGAGCGAATCGACCTTCGGATCATAGATCTGAAGTCGATTCTTTCAAAACTTTCATTTTTAATGCTGTTTCCATATAGAATTAAAATGTATTGGCTCCGTATAGGCAAAGTTTGGATCGCCAGAAGTGGCGTGAGACTTTGGTGCATTACTACTGCATTCCTATCTGCATATTGTAAAACAGTTTATAATAGGAGTCCAAAGTGGGCTTTGGTCTCGAGGTACCAGCCAGTACCAAAGCCCACTTCGGATTTCTATTTTAGGCTACTTTCCATCCATCATGGATGAGAAAAAAACGCTTCCATCATAATAATACAAGCATCTGTTTCCTTCATTTCTGAGCGGATCTGGTTGTATTATCTTTTAAATAGCCAAGACGGATCCGTCATGAACTCCATTAAAAGTCAATGGGGGGCGGATTCGTTTTCTATTGTGTCCGAGAAAATAGATCCACCACAATTGACTTACATTGGTTGTCAGGACGGATCCGTCTTGCACCACATCGCGGACAGAAAAACGCCACTTGCAGCGTTATTCTGTCTGTGATGGGAGCGCAACCAAAAGGAATGGTATGCATTCTGGTGCACTCTGTTTCTTTCAGTTTTGTCCCCATTGACAATGAATGGGGAAAAAACGGAAGCGTTTTCCCCACTATTGAGATCCTGACGGATCTCAATAGCGGAAAGGGAAAACACAGATGTGAAAGTAACCTTAAACGGATTTAGTAATTAGTAGTTCAGCCTCGTATTTCGATATGGTAATTTATGCCAATAAACAAACTGACGTGTGATAGAAGTTAAAGAAGAACTCCCACAAAAATTTTTATTCCAGGTCCTGCTAGAAATGTACATGATGTAATCTGTAGTGAATGTCATTTTCTAAAAATGGCTGTATTTGGGAGTAATATTTCCCTGATGTTTCTCATCTGTGTCATGTGACTAGGAATCAGACTCACCAACTCACACAGCACCTTATGTGTGGACAGGAAGTCTAATTTTCTCTGCATTCCTATGGGAGCCTCACTTTCAGTCTCATAGGAATGAATAGAGAAGTGCCTGGCTTCCTGTCCTGGGTCAGTTGGAGGTCAGGGAGTTGGTCATGTGACCCAGCTACAATAAGAAGAGAGGGGATAACTCAGAATTACAATCACTGATGAGAAGATTGCATTCACTACAGATTTATCATGCACCTTTCTAACAGGTGAGAGAATAAAATTTTTTGTGGGAGTTCTCCTTTAAAGCCTCAAACCAAGCAGACGCTGCAGAACAAGAGCACAGTCTTATATTGATACATTACCCCCAGATTTGTAAGAAAAGATGATCCAGAATTTTTATTTCATGGGGAATGCAAGTATTAATTCAAACAGACACATCAGGAGAGCTGACAGATCTTATTGAAAGAGTAACTAAACTTTTGATTACATTTTTGTTAAAATGTCCCTAATACCATAATAACACTTTTTGTATGACACTTTATTAAGGCTTTTTGTATTTTTAATAGTTTTCCCCCTAAAGCGCAGATTGACCTGTCCACTTAAAATTGACTTTTCTGTACACCACTGACTTCTCAGCAGTACACACTTTATGAATGGGGCCGCAGCGCACTGAGTACAGGCAGGATCGCACAATGCTGCTCTTGTCTGTGCCCCTGAGGTTTACCAAATGCTGGCATAGCACATGGGTATCCTGTAACCATGTGCTATGCCAGGATTATCTGAGCGGAGCGGCTCCTGTCTGTGCCTGCTTTACTAAGCTAAGAGCTGACATGCAGGACTCGTAGCTCAGCTAATCCTGGCATAGTACATGGTTAGAGAGTACCCATGTGCTATGCTAGGATTTGGTAAACCTCGGGGGCACAGGCCAGAGAAGCAATGTGTGCTCCTGCCCATATTCCATTCTCTGCGGTCACATTGATAAAGTGCAGAGTCTGTACTCCGTACACCGCTGAGGAGTACAAGTTTGGGGTGTTTTTTTACCACCACCACCCTCCCCAGCCAGATCTACGTAGGGAAGATTACTTACCTGCTTCCTGGTGCTGGTTCTCCGCTCCTTCTCTTCTAGGCCTGGGCTGATCCGCTGGGCGCCCTCGCCGTAAACATCCGGTTTGACACGGCTGCAGCCAATCATTGGCCGTGGCAGTGGCCTGCTGCAGAATTTTCCGCTGGTTATTCCGTCACGTGTCTCCCAAGCTCTGTATTCTGTCTATATTGAGTAGCAGCAGAATATGGAACTATTATTCAATGGAGGTGTTCTCACCATGGGCTTAGCTAAAGGTTCATGGGTAATGATGCAAAAGTTAAAAGTGGTTGTCTGGCCTTAGACCTGACAACACCTAGGGTCCTCTCCTTGTCTATAAAAAAAAAAAAAACACTTGCAGGACCAGGAAGTGGCCTAGTCCTGTGACCACTGCTGCCAATCACAGGCCTCAGCATAGCAATGATGTACCTTTCAGGTGGCTCTGACTGCTGAGGTCTGTGATTGGCCGCAGTGGTCACAGAACCATGCCATTTCTTGATCCTGCTGCAGGAGCAGACTGTAACGGAGCAGTGGTGAAACTGCAGACTGCTGAATGTTTTTTTTACTGTTCGGGGGAGGAACCCAGGGGTTGTCCCACGCAACCTATACTCAAGCTAGGTCATCAATATATGATTGGTGGAGATCGGACCCCTGGAACCCCCCAATCAGCTGTTTGTAGAGGCCATGGCACTCCTTACAATATACTGGACATAGCTCTGTCCATTGTATAGAGGCTGTGCTTAGTATTGTCGCTCAGGTGCAATCACTTGAATGGGAGCTGCGCCTAGGCCATGTGACCAATGAACCTGATGCCACTGTCCTAGTAATGGGTGATTGGCTGGGCTGCCAGGAGTCATACTCCACAGTCACATATTAATGACCTATCCTGAGGATACGCCATCAATATAGAAGACCTGGAAAACCCCTGATGTCATATACTGGGAGAGATTTATTAAACTAGTGCAAACGAAAACTGGCTTAATTGCATATAGCAACCAATCAGATTCCACCTTTCATTTTCCAAGGGAGCTCTAAAAAATGTAAGGTGGAATCTGATTGGCTGCCAGTTTTCCTTTACACCAGGTTGATAAATCTCTCGTACTTTGTCTTACACCACAGGGATGTCATATAATGTGCCTCACACCTGAATGGTGTTATGTGTTCCATCTCACACCTTAATGATATCATATATTATGCCTCACACCACAATGGTTTCATATATTATAGTCCATAAGGGCTCATACACACGAACATTTTTTCTTTGTCTGCATCTGATTCGCATTTTTTGTGGATCGGATACAGACCCATTCATTTCATTGGGGCATTAAAACATGCAGTCCGTATGCGTATGTCCATTCCGCGGCCCTAGAAAAAAAATAGAACAAATCTTATTCTTGTCCGCTTTTACAGACAAGGTAGGACAGTTCTATAGAGGGCAGGACGTTTAGTTACGCAAAAGGCGGAACATACACGGCCAGTATCTGTGTTTTCCAGATCCACAATTTGCAGACCGCAAAAACAGCAGCGACCAAGTGCATGAGCCCTAACAGTGGTGTTATATTCTCTTCGTTATACGTCAAAGATGTTATTGATTGAACCTCAAGACTCACTAATTTCATACAAGCAAATCCTGATACTCTAGTAAAAATTTGGGGACTGATTGAACCGATCGGAATACACATAGTGGGGGAATACTGGTGTAAAGTAGAGAACTGGCTTATTTGCCCATAGCAACCAATCAGATTTCACCTTTCATTTTCCAAAGGAACTGTAAAAAATGAAGGGTGGAATCTGATTGGTTGCTATGGGCAACAAAGCAAATCTCCCTCAGTCTGTTTTAGGCCTACTGCACACGACCGTAGTTTTCGTCTGTTTCCGTGGACCCATTCACTTCTTTGTCATCCATGTGCTGTCCGCGTCCGTGTGGCTGTTCCACAAATCATATGTTTTGCAGTCAAAAATAGGCAGTTCTAGTAAAGGGAGTGAGAAAATCGCATATGGTCGGTCAGTATCCGTATTTTGTGGATCCACGGTTTGTGGACTGCAAAATGGATACAGTCAACTGCACGAGGCCTTAATCTGTAACCAAGACAGATAGGTCTGCACAGGAGCTGTACACCCAAAATTGTAGGCCATTTTGAAAATCGCATAACTTTTTGTTCCAGAGTGAAACACATTTATTTTCTCAAACCGGAATATCCCTTTAAGAATTAAAGATCTACCTCCAAATAATGTGCTAATGATCTGACCTCCTACCTGGGAACTCCCAATCTGCCAAATGCCAATTTATCTCTGTTCCTTCTCAGCATGGCTCCTAAATACGAGTGGCCACTACAGGGCACTGGCCTGTAACTTCGAAGTCCTTCTATCTAAAGAGCAGACTCCATTCTCCACATCAGGAGGATGTGTCTTTTAACCTGTCTGTATCCGGATGGTTGGTGGCCACATAGAATATTGCAGGCCGTCCACCCCTGGTGTAAATTGATCTTTTCTCGCCTAAAGTACTAATGATGATACATAGTTTTAACCCTTTCACAAGTTTGTAATAAATCACGATACCATGCTCAATACTCTAGGTGCAGTACCAGAGACGCAGCACTTGATTGACGTTCGGGAGCAGCATGAAATGTTTCGTATCAGGGTTCTGTATATCTGTGAGAGCGCCTTCACACACAAAGCTGATTTTTGCAGAAATTTCCACAACTGAAAATTAGTTCCGTTCATTTAAATGAGGCGTCAAGCACATTAATTTCTACAAGCCCCATTCAGGTGAACAGAACAGATTTTCAGACGTGGGAATTTCTGCAACAAAATCCATGGCGTGTGAAGGCATTCTTATGGTACTTCACTCATGACATCATTTTCCACTAGCGACACTTCTTCACACGCAGCAGATTTTGGCTACATGCACACGACCATTGTGTTTTGCGGATCCGCAAAACACAATACCGGCCCATGTGCTTTCCGCAATTTGTGGACTGCGCGTGCCACAGCTATCATAGAAATGCCTATTCTTGACCGCAATTGTGGACATGTTCTATTTTTTTTTTTGTGGGGCCAAATAGAAATGAATGGGTCCGGATCTGAGCCCATAAAAACCACTGTCGTCTGAATGTAGCCTTTGTTGCAGAAATTTCAGAAATGCAGAAAATCACTTACATTCACCCAAATGGACTTGTTTTGGTGGCAAGGACAGGGATTTCTGCAAGTCTCATTTATATGAATGAAACAGATTTTTAGTTGAAGAAACATCTGTAACAAAATTTGCTGTAAGTAAAGTCACCCTTAGAGCTCATGCACACAAGTGTATTTTCTTTCCATCTCCATTCCGTTCTTTTTTTTTTTGCGGACCATATGCAGAACCATTCATTTCAATGGGTCTGCAAAAAAATTTAAAAAAAATACACGGAAGTTACTCCATGTGCATTCCATTTCCATATGTTTGTTCCGCAAAAGAATAGAACATGTCCTATTATTGTCCGCATTACAGACGAGGATAGGACTGTTCTATTAGGGGCCAGCTGTTCCATTCCACAAAATACGGAATAAACATGAATGTCATCCGTATTTTTTGCTGACCACAAAATAGATACAGTTGTGTGCATGAGCCCTTTAGTTTTTGTCACAGATCTCACCGGTGAAATCCGCAGCTAAAAACCACATAGTTGAAATTTATTTTGAAATCTGCCAAGTGTACTTTGTAATCTTATACACTTTGCTGGTAATATGTAATACCCTGCGGATTATCAGTGTGGATCAACACATTCTGCAATAGGTGCAGGTGGCCTTAGGGTGCTGCCACACAGCGTGGATATGATGCAGTTAGGGCTGTTTCACACAAGCGAGTCAATTGCATGAATCCCACCCCATGTGTGATCCTCTGTTCTGGACTTGCAGGAGTGCATTATCATGATTTATAATGCTACTTGTATGTGCCTCTGCTTGACCAAAGCTGTCAGTATGATCCCATTTTCACCCAGGCAGCCCCCGATCTGAGCATTTCGTGCTCCAGTGCTCTGCTTTGTCCTCTGCTGTATCACGTGAAGTACCAGGCTCTCCATAGGGTAAGCTAGGTGGCATCTACTTAGCAGTGAGCCCGTTGACATCACTGGCACTGATGGGCAGTCTTTAGCGCTGCCCTAGCTCTGAACCCAGACAACTAACCTGGGTACCTAACCTTTTATATAACTTTTGAAACTATAGAAAGGTGAGTTTTAGACCATATACAAATGTACTTTATTGATTTCCTTGTTTTACTGCCAAAATAGGCATCCCAGATCAGGGTCTCTATGGCACATTCCACTGTTGGGGGATCCACGCACTGCTGACATGGCAGTGGTGTATGACTGTACAGATCCCACAGTCCTGCAGGGATAGGGGACACAGCAAGCTCAGTGTTGGCAGAAGCACACATGGCTGCTTCTGCCTGCTCTACTAAAGCCTGGCAGAGCACACCGGTGAAGGGTTTCCTGCACAGACGTGTAATGCTGAGTGAGCACAGGCAGGAGCAGCAATGTGCAATGCCAGACCTCACTGTGCTCTGGTCAGCTAATGTGTGCTCCTGTACAGCGCTCAGATAAAAGTGCCAAACAGATTTGTGCAGAAACCCTTCACCGATATGCTATGCCAGGCTTTAGCAGAACAGAAGCAGCAATGTCAGACTTTACTGCTCCAACCTGTGCTTGCTCTGATCAGCTAAACTATAGCACTGCATATTAGCTGACCAGAACAAGCACATGTAGGAGGAGCAAAGTCTAGCACTGCGCATTACTGTGTTACATGTGCTTGGTCTGGTCAGCTAGTGTGTGCTCCTTTATTGTACAGCGCACACTGTGGCTTCTATTCCTGAAGAATTGTGGAATCTGTATATATTCTAATTAGAGATGATCGAGCATGCTCGCCGAGCTTACTTGGGAGCAATTTTTGAGTAGTAGCGTACACATTTTACAATCTGTACACTAATGCATACGCATCTTCTAATCTGTACACATCTTATAAATTTGTACGCTAGTGTGTACAGATTACAAAATGCGTACGCTACTACTGGAAAATTGCTCCCGAGTACGCTCACTCATCTCTAATTCCAATAAATCTATGAGCAGTGAACAAGTGTACCAATCCCAAATGGTGCAATAAACATCCTGAATATTGAAATATCAATGAATAAAACACTACAAAAATGTTTTCAGTTATGGCTGGACCAAAGAGAAGCAAAAATGAAACATTTTGCCGGTCATAGCCATTTCTTGCTTGTTCATTTAAGGGGTTTTCCAGTACTGTGATTTCAATGAGGTTTGACACCCTTCACCAATAATCTGTTTTAGTCAACTACTGGGAACACTAACTTCTGTGAATGGAGCCGAGCTGCAGTATGCTGGCAACTAGTGGGCACAGCCTTCTGTCCACTGTATAGTTTACAGTGCCAGCAGCTGCCTGAATAGTCAATCGGTGGGTGGGCCAGACGACTGATCCTGAGGATAGGTCAGCAATATTTTAGTACCAAAAAATAACACCGTTTAAGGTGTTACAGTTTTATAGAGAACTACAGTACATTCTGGAGTGAGGGGGAAGTCTCATGGAAGCAATGCTAGGGTTTGAGCAATTATAATGATCCCATCAGGAACCAATTCCTTTTACATCGCCGGAGGTTGTTGCTGAATAATAAATGAGGGACCAGCCCTGAAAACTGCAGTACATTGAGACCTCAATACTGGGCTGCCCTCTAGTGGCAAGCAAGAAATTTCAGGCTGCGATTTTTCATTTGAGATGCAAAGAAACTTTCACACCAGCATTAATATTTTCCAGTATTGAGTTCCATCAGAGGGGCTCAATACCGGAGAAAAATGGGGACAAAACTGAATGCCTCAAAATGTATTCTGTTCCCAGACCGAAGAGCAAACCACAGCATGTTGTAGTGTGCTCTGTCCTGGGATGCGGAGCAAGACCGATCCACAACATCATGACTCACAATGCAAGTCAATGGGGACAGATCTGTTTTCTCTGACAATCTAAAACAGATCCGTCCCCCATTGACTTTAAATGGAGTTCATGATGGATCCTTCTAGGGTATGTTAAAGATAATACAACCAGATCCGTTCATAACAGATGCAGATGGTTGTATTCTCAGTAACTGAAGCGTTTTTTGCTGCACCCTGCCGGATCCCACAAACACACTGATGTTAAAGTAGCCCAAGAAGCAAAAATTATGTTCACAAATTGTAGATTTGATGTAGAAATGTCTGACAAACCCAGTTCATACTTCTGAATGTTGTATCTCTACCAAGCACTAAGATTTGCACAAGCTTGTTCAGATAAATTGGGTAGCTGCAAAAATATCCACTACAAACCTACCACACAAGTATACCCAAGCACTTCAGTGTCCATGCAGGGGTGCAGGTGTTAGCCGTGGTACCTCCACCATTCTCTGACAAGCAAGGGGGTACATTTTCTAAGATTGTGAGCTTGTGATGACAAGCCCATAGACTATACTGTACCACCACCAAAATAGCATTCAGCAGGATAATGCTCACCCACACAGGTTGCTCCCTTCCTTGTCCTGCCCAATTTATTGCAAATCAAGCATTTATGGGACACTGTCAACTTTGAGTGGTGAAGATCTACAGAAGTAGCTGCAACATCTGTATTCCACCATGACCACCCATAGCTCTTGTATTCAGGTGAGGTGGCCCAACATGTCCTAGAACCTTTTTTTTTTTCAAATGTACAATCCCCTAACCCCCTCCCCCCCATCTGTATCCCTTCACACTAATATTGTAATGACTGGTACGTCGAATACAAGTTCATGGAAGGAATATATACACACACCGCAAGAAGCATTAACAGCTTAATTCGATTATCAGAGAAGACTCCTGTATTAAACCAGTCAGGAAAACTTTTCAATGGGATAAAGACAAGTCCACTGGTATATGACCATGTCTCATTGTCAGAAGCACCTGGACCTTAAGGCGCTACCTTTAACAGGTCATGCTAATAATCTGTAATGTCTTTCTGAAGGCCCTCAAACATTAGGATACGGTTGGCCAAATGCACCAGGAACAGCAGGTTCGTCCAACAATATGTGTGGGGAAACCATCATCAGCTGATAGATTATACTGACCAATTATCAGAAACTATCCCAATTGGCCCAAATATTGTGCCATCTTATAGGGCCCTTGTTATGGTAAACCACCATGTGGCAGCCAGAGGGAAAAAAAAAAAAAAAAAAAAAAAAAAAAAAACGCTTTTCAGTAACTCACTGGTTGTTCAGTCACATGGTTGTGGATAAGCCTGCAAAACTGTGCTGCCATTATTAACTTTTTAAGTCATTAGAAAACAGAGGTGGATTGTATAGACACAATGTCTGCATTTCAACTGCCACATGCTCCAATACAAATGTAATGCACCTTTGTGTTCAATGACTGCTTACTAGAGATGAGCGAACGTGCTCGTAACAAGCACTGTAGCGCTCGGCTCCCCTGCGCTCGCATGGGCGCAGGCATCCGAATCCGTCGGGTGAGGAGAACGGATCCGGATGCCTGCGCCCATGCAAGCGCAGGGGAGCTGAGCGCTACAGTGCTTGTTACGAGCACGTTTGCTCATCTCTACTGCTTACCAATGGTCATTCTCTATGCACAGGGAGACATCTATCATTTCATATCTTCATGTCACTTGTCTGGTTGCACCAGATTTATGTGGTGCACAGTTTTGTATTAGGTACATTGTGCTGCAAGACTTGGTCTTAAAAAAAGACAAAAAAAAAAACAGGGGGCTGCCTGGCATAAGATGTAACTTTTTGCAACATTTCCAAGTCTTGCAGATAAATGTGCCAAAATCTAGATCTAAATTCAATTTGTAGCCTTAAACAGACCACTGAAAAATTGTGTCCCCTACACGTCACATTTACACCAAGTGTATCTGGTGTGATAAATGTCTCCCATAGTTAACACATACAGATCAGAAACACATCCTGCCATCTTGTGCACAAGGACACTTTAATACTGTAAAAAGGTGGATCCTTCAAAGGAAGTGTTGCTTTGAAAACCATGCAGAGGCCATTTAACTACAGCATTTACAGAAGAAAAAAAATAGATGTGTATCTGGTGACCTTTATTAGTGACCACCCCAGATTACATATATTATACATTGTATTTACATAGAGAATTGATATCAGCCTACTAATAAATTAGGTAGCTTTACACAGACATTGTTACCAATTTACACCAATCCAACCAACTCCTGTCCCTTACGAGACTGATGAAAAACCATGTGATAAGTGCTTTCTGTCTCCGGTATTACTTTTCAAGCGTACTTCATTAGAGAACAGTGCAGACAAGGTGCTAGAGATGCCAGTCCAAAGCTGCTCCCCCGGGCTCTAGTCCAACCAATGGTTCCTGAAAGACTAAGACAGGAGGAATTGACTGTTAAAACAATGTAATTCAGGCAATAGTTTTTTTTTGTAACTAAGAATAGGCCAGCATTACAAGTATAACAAAAGAACTTTGTATCTACTGAATGATAGACCATAACTTACTGTGAAGGTCATACGTGGACTCTGGGTCTAGCAACAGATCTGAAGGCAACACGAGAAGGTCCTGGGGCCACTGTCCATTAGGAAAAGTCAGCTCTTGCTCTGGTGAGGAGCCGCTGTCTGTTCCCATTTCAGATTCACTGCTGCAGGTCCTGCAGCAAAGTGCACAGCTGGCAGGGGTGAAGCCTGGCCCACGTGGGAACAGATCATCCTCATTCCTGAGGTAACTTCTTAGCGCCCCACTATGGTGCATTGGACGGTCACGGAACCAGGCCCAGTGAGTGGGATCCTTAGACATCACCTAAAGATAAAATGCACATCAAGTACACAACTTATAAAAAGGTGCAAACCTTAAAATTCCCACACTTGAGATTTACCTCATCGCAGAGTCTCCGACTCACAACTGCTCTGTAGTTCATCTTTGCCCAAAACCTGTCCCGTAGCTGCAGAAACTGAGGATACAACTCCCTCCAAGAGTCCCCTAAGGCCCATGGGAATATTTCATATTTATAATCCTCCTCATCCTCTTCCATGTCATTAGCTAAGTAACTAGAAAACAAAAAGCAAATCCACTGAAACACAAGCAGAGATCACTCTGGCCAGGAATTTAGTGCTGTGTCTTGACCAGTCTCACTCCCCACAGCAGAGAAAGAGGGGCTTCAGAAAACTAGTGACAGATGTGTGGTATGAAGACTGGTCACTGGTGTTAAAGGGTCGAACACTGACCTGTAACTTCTTAGCTGCCTTACATCTGGTGGCATTAGGCTAGCCAGAGATCTCAAACTCGTGGCCCTACAGTTGTTGTAAAACTACAACTTCCATCATGCCAGGAGAGCTTACAGCTATTGGGGCATGCTGGGAGTTGTAGTTTTTCAACAGCTGGAGGGCCACAAGTTTGAGATCCCTGGGCTAGATGATGACCTGTGTTGCGCGACACAGGGCACAACTACATGTGGCGCGTAACAATTTTTATAATGCAAGTCACACAAAAACCCATTTTGGATGGAGTTTTTGCAGGGGGTCACGTTGCAGTGCGGCACCACTAGACTTGCATTATTAAAATTGTTGTGACAAAATGTTGTAGTGTAGCCCTAGCCTTTCTTACCAGAATGCCAGAGGAGCATGTATGGCCTATCAGTCTCCTCACTCCAACTAAGGAGCTCCCTCTCGAATTGTCACATTCATGTCAATATCGCTGATCCAGAGCAGATTTCATGCAGAAAGTCCCCATCGACTCAAATTTCATTTTCTGCCTGAAATCTGTGGGACTAGTGGCAAATGTGGAGCATGGAAATTACAATCAGAGGGTCACTTTTTTTAGTCTCCCGAGTTCACCTTTTGTCTGCAAGTCAAACCCCCTGGCAAATCCACCTTTACAGATTCTTGAGGAATTGCTGCAGAAGGGTTTTAGGAGGTTTTATTGGCATCTTTAGAAGACGCAATTTTTTTTTTGTGCCAGCACCAGAAACTGAAATTCTATAGGAAATGTAGGACTTAAGAGCATGTGGTATAGAATACAAGTTATTTCTATGGCATCTAGTGAACAAAAAAATATGCTAGAGCAAAGCACTTTACATGATGACCTTTCCAAAAATTCATCTATTTCACTGCTGCACATTTTCTGCACAATTCCAATGTGGAAAATTCACGGGATGTATGCCATGTGGCTGCACCCTTATAGATAGGATGAAGATTTGAAAGTCCACAGCAATCGGTTACATGCATTACTGTAATTGGTTGTAACAGCCCAACAATGCATGCAAAGCTCTTCAGAGTTATAAGAGGTCTGACATTGGTTATGGGTGTGAGTGAAGGAAATCTGGGTTTATTCAAACATGAATACCATGTGCGCAACGCTACAAACTATTAAGTTGCAGAAATGATTAAACCGATCTAGTTTTAAGGCACATGGACTGAGCACTTACAGAATGAGTCCTGTAGGTTTTGTGTAAGAAATGACTGAACCGTGAACTGAGACCAGACAAACTAACAAGCACCTCATTACTTACAGAGCAACAAAGAAGTTCATGGAGGAGTATTCACTGGTGTAGAGGCCCGCACGTCTGAAGTATACCAAGACCATTGCAAGAAGATACTGTGGATTACAGAAATCTGAGCTGTAGTTTGAGGTTTTAAAGCAGAACTAGGACCAAATCATGTCTAGGAAAGTACATCTACAAGACCTACCTTACATACTCAACTTAGATACAAGAGCTAAAACTGACCCAAAGGACAATTTTTCTAGAAAATCTGAGCAAGTGTCCTAAAAACACACAGCTGAAGAGGTGATAAAAGCTGTGCTTCATAGGACATCGTCAGACAGGTGAGTTGTCTGTGGGAAACACGCTGCACATGGAAGCAGGATTTCCCATCCTGGACTCTGCTCTTGTAATGGGACCTCACAGCATGATTTATAAAGCAGTTTTCCTGCCCGACATTTGTACTCACATAATGCCACCAGTACAATACAAGAGATGTCACATTGGGACAGCATTATGTCGTGAGGTCCCATTACAAGAGCAGAGTGCAGGACAGGAGTCACACTCCCACAGGTTTCCTGCACTCAGCTTGTCCGAAACTGGACTTCCAGTTCAGCTTTAATACATTTATGTGAATGGGGCCACTAGCATAATAATTTGCCACTAGAGAACAGACACCAACCTCAATATAAGTGCACCATGTGTGCTGCCAGCCTCAGACAGAGTTAGTGTGACGGCATTACAGCACCCTGTACTTACCTTGTCTGAGATTCTTAAACAGGCATCCATAGACAGGAACTGTTGAACCAGTTCATTTTCTGCGAAAAAAATATAAAAAGATTTAGTGCTGAGTGATTAAGTGGCCTTAAGATTAAAAGGGATGGCCCAAATTTAATTTTTGCTACACAAGCCACCAAGATACACTTTTACATAAAGAAATTGCTGAGCATGCAATTCCCCTTATGTGCAGCTTGATATTTAGCTGTGAAAAGCATGCTGATCCCACTAACTGCTCCATTCATCGGCTCCACACAGTCAAGTACAGGGGGGACGACCTTCTAGAACTGAAATACCTCTGACAAATGTGAGGACTGGTCAATGTTGCAACCCTACAAATTTGCTCCATAGAGACCGAAGAACTCCCTGCCCGTGAGGTTGATGCTGCTCTAGTTGAGCCCTGTCTAGCAGTTCTTTCCCCATGGTTTTGTAGGATTCCCACATGGCCGACTTTCACCACTTGACAATAGAAGATTTTGAAGCATCCCTTTCCAGTTTCCCTGAAATTGAATGACTAGGCCATTGGATTGTCTCCAGGATTCTGTGACTGCCAAGTATCTCCTGACATCCAATTAAACACTCTCGAAGGGTTCTCACAGAAAGAATGAACTTTGTCCAGTCTGTGAAAGTCAGACAACCTTAGGAAGGAAAGAATGGTCAGTTGTCCAAGCCATGCTATCCTACCTAATGGTCAAAAAAAAGGATCTTTAAATGAAGATACCTGAACTTAATTTACCCTCATGACTGAGGTAAATTGAACAAGAAAAAATGTTTAACCCAATTTCTCCAAATGGTTCAACAGGTAAAAGTTAAGTCTGATAAAATGCGATTTAAATTCCAAGTAGGAACAAACCTAATTGTGTGTCTAAGCCTGTTCCTGTCAAGAACCTTATCCATTAGTGATCTGCTAGTTTTTCCATCAGGAGATACTTGAACTCTCATTGTACTCGGCTTAAGACCCTTACTGAAACCTTGCTGTAAAAGTCCAGAATAGTAGGGATAGGACATCTAACATCTGCTAACTTTGAAGCATTACACCAAGAGATACCTCCTCCAAATTGATATCTTTTGCATGTTACTGCCTTCAGACTAGCCATCATGGTGTTAATCACTTTAATTCACAAGCCTTTTGTATGGAGTATCATTTTCAGGATCCATGCTGTAAGATGTAATCTTTCTATTTGAGGATGAAAAACTGGTCCCGGAAAACAGATCCCAATTCTGCCATTGCAGCCAGAAGGAGAAACCAGGACTTTGTGGGTCAGTTTGGGGCTTGACCTCATCTTCCTAAATTTCTCAGAACCCTTGGAATTGGAGAAGAGGGGGAAGGCACATCCCAGTTGGAGTTTCCAGGGTATAGATAACACATCCATTCCTGAAGGAAACTTCTCCTTTGAATCCAGAGGAGTACTTGGGAAGCTTTGCATTCTTCCGACATGCAAATTCAGAAATGGGGCTTCCACAAGTTGACTTAAAGCAGGGGTGCACAACCGTTTCTGGTTGGGGGCCACATTGTCAGACTAAAGGAATTCCAAGGGCCGAAAATAAGTTATAGGAGTTTTACCAACTGAAATACTATATCTATGGCATATTGTACATACAGTATATAATAGATATCTGGTTAAACATCCAGGATTCCCATCTAATAGGAGAATACATGAAAAATGCATTTGAGCAGCCACAAGACATACATCCATGTCTGTCACCAGATAGTTGGGGGCCGCACAGAATGAAATTGAGGGACGCATGTGGCCCCTGGGCTGCAGGTTGTGCACCCCTGACTTAAAGGAATGGAAATGCAAAATTTTATGATTTAGATACAAATATTAACCTGGAAAGTTAAAATATGAAATGCTTTAAAATAGGTTTAATATAAAAAAAAAAATATATGATTTAAACACTAGGCCATTTTCTGATGACAAATTCCTTTAAGTTTTGAATATGCCCTTCGAGACTGCATTCCCCTGGATCCAATCTGTTCTGATAATCCACTTTGTATTGTCCATTCCCCTCAAGTAACCTACAGATAGCAACATTAGGTCCTGTTCTGCCCCTCCCAAAAAGCGGTTTCTGGTTATACAGGTTATAGTTAGAGATTGAGCGGATCGTTGATCCAGGGAGTTATTCTGATTGGAGTCGGGAAAGATTTTTTTCTTCCCCTAAAGTGAGGAAAATTGGCTTCTACCTCACAGGAGTTTATTGCCTTCCTCTGGATCAACTTGCAAGATAACAGGCTGCACTGGATGGACAGACGTCGTTCAGCCTTATGAACTATGTTAAGCTACTCCCGAATAAAGACTGCCGTTTCCATAAAAATAGTAATTTATATATTTCACTGCCCATCTTTGGACGGTGTAAAAATAAAAACTGTTTATTCACATTCAATAAAATGGGCTACTCCCAGAAAAATGGGATCCGTTTCCTCATTAGATAATATGAGATAATAAACTGCTGTACTCGTGTAGTGTGGGATTACTAGGTCCATAGTAATGCACACTATGGATTTTGATGCGTTACTTGGGGAGCTAAGGTAGAGTGGCTCAGAACACACAAGACTAAGACCTGGTCCCTAAAGTAATAAGCCTAAATCTAGCAGAGTCTATCAATGATCAATTAGCCAAGACACTGTTGAGAAAGTATCTGTATCCAGCCACAGCTCAGGCAGCTTCAAGGAGCATAGGATACTCAATGCAAACCACCATGTGCACGGTCCAGCAGGAAGTCGATCCATGCTAACAGACAGTGCAAGTGGAGGAAGATATAGATACAACTATCAGGGAAACAAATCCTACTCTACATGTTTCATGTGTCCCTTTTGCGGACACCTCATTAGGAAATAGGACCTGGGGTATATCATAAGAACAGGCTAAGTCGGAGATGCGGTATGGAGCGGCACACATAGCATCTCTGGCACTAGTATGGCCTGATGCTGCAGCAGTTTTAATATACAGTTGTATATCCATACTTGATTCTTTCAATTAGGTTAGAGGGGACATTTAGGTGGCCATATGGATGTAAGGTATAAAGGAATACCTGGGAAGCAAGTAGGAGCGGGGAGGGATACAAGTTTGTTTCTGATAATTGCGGTATCCTTCCTCCACTTGCACTTTCCATGTTAGCAAATCTTGTAAAACCCTGAAAGGGGACTTCTGTCAAACAAATCTATGAAAAGTTTAAGTCAAATTACTTCAGAAAGTTTTGGGCAAACTCAAAAAAAAAAAAAAAAAAAAAAAAAAATTGTACATAAAATAAGGTACCAACAGCGGGTCAATGTCTGCACGGAAACAATCAAACTTTGCTGGTATTGTACTACACTGTGGTTATACTGGCACACACTGTGTGCTATGGGGGAGGGGAGAGAACTACAGGGGCATTTTAGACTGGCACATTACTGTGGCCATGTAGTAGTGGTGGCCAGCTTGCTCCTTTTCAAACCCACTCTGAGGTACCCTAAGATGTGTCTCCGCATGCTCATGCAATGTGCGTTCACAATACAGCAGTTACCTCAGAGCGGGTTTGAACAGGAACAAGCCGGCCTCCACTACTACATGGCCGCGGTGGTTGTAACTAGGGGCAACGGCCTGACTGATGTGTGTGGTACAATGGATATACAAATAGGAAAATCTTCTAAATGGTACATTTTATATAAATACATTAGTAATACTGGTATGGCTATATCTAACTATACAAACTACATTTGTGAGATGGGAATACTCCTTTAAGTTAGGAAAAATTTGTCAAATCTGAACACAATCATGTCAGGAAAAACCTGAATCTCGCTCAACCCTGTGTGCTTAAGTAATAGCAACCAGAAAAACTGCCTTAAAGTTAAGGAATCTAAGATAAACTTCTGCCAAGGGTTAAAAAGTGTGGCCTCGTATACAGTATTCGGCCAAAGACCTTTCTAGAATCCTGTCCATTGCAGACTGAATGGAAGATTCTGTAGACAGATATGGAAAAAATGCCAGTCAAGATTCCTATTTTAGAACACCTCTTTTACAGATTCCATTGGCTACCATTGTATTAATCACAGTATCTGAAAGTGCCTTGGATTTTAACCTCTTAAGAACCCTGGGTTTTTCCATTTTTGCGTTTTTGTTTCACTCCCCACCTTCCCATAGTCCTAACTTTTTCCGTTCACATAGCCTTATGAGGGCTTATTTTTTGCTGGACAAGTTGTACTTTCTAATGGCGCCATTTACATGCCATGTAGTGGGAAGCAGAAAGAAATTCCAAATGGGGTAGAATTGGGGAAAAAACAATTCTGACAAAGGTTTTTATTTTTTTTTATGCCGTACACCATGTGGTAAAATTGACCTGTTATCTTCATTCTCCATGTCAGTATGGTTACAACTATACCACACATTTTTTCTTGCGTTTTAATACTGAAAAAAGCTAAAACCTTTGAGAAAAAAAAAAAAAAAAAAAAAAAAATAATCATTTTATCACCATATTCTGACCCCCTATAATTTTGTAGTTGTGTACAGGACTGTGTGAGGACTCTTGTGGGACGATCTGTACTTTTTGGTGATACCAAGTTGAAGTGTGTGACTTTTTGATCACTTTTTTATAAAGTTATAGGGGGAGTTGAAGTGACAAAAATGGCAGTTTATTTTTTTTCCCCCCGTTATGCCATTTGTCGTATGCCATTAATATTGTTATATTTTAATTTTATGGGCATTTTCACACACGATGATGCCCATGATGTTTATTTTTTTATTGATTTATTGAGTATTTTTATTTATATTTTAAGGAAAGGGGGGTGATTTGAATTTATAAAAACTTTTTTTTAACTTTCACTTTAAGTCACCTTGGGCAACAATAACTGGCAATCATTAGGTTGTCTATAGTGTTCTTTGATGGCTATATAGGCATCAAAGAACATTTCATTTGCTCTATAATACAATGCTGCAACCTAGTGGCCTTTTTCGGTATTTACCTGAAATAGGCTCCAAAGCCTGCTTGAGGCTTCAGCCTATTTCAGCGCTGTAACAGGTTCTCCAATATCAGCCAGGGAACGCTGTTACCAGACGGGAATCTGAAAGGGAAAATGTATGCGATCAGCCTTCTGGCTGATCGCATACAAGTGCCGTGGCTGTCTGCTACTTAAAATAGCAGAAACCAAGCGGCTAAGGCGCCTGCTGCACACATGAGAAGGCACCATCTTTGGGGACCGGAGTCCTAAAGGGGTTAAAGTCAGACTTTCCTTTTTTCTACTTAGGGATGAGAAACTGGTCCCTGGCTTTAGGTAGGTGTATATATATATATATATATATATATATATATATATATATATATATATATATATCACACACATACACCTAAAAAAAAAAAAATATGGGGGGGGTGGGGGGGGGGGGGGGGGTCAGGATTTAGCAGTGTAAAAACTTTTCCATTTTTCCAACACTTTTTTCAGTATTAAAACTACACGTGGCATTGTAACTGACTTATGCCCTTCGTTCTCTGGGTCAGTACAGTTTCTCCACATAGAAAACACCATAGGGACAAAACCCATAACTGTGGCAGAATTATCTCCCCCTCCCATTTGGAATTCTATTGCCTCTGATTCCCACTATATTGTATGCCATATTAAATGGTGGCACAAAACAACCCTTTATATGGCTATGTGAACGGAAAAATAAAGTTATGGCTCTGGGAAAACCGAGAAGAAAAGTGAAAATGCAAAAACTGAAAAGCCTCTGGTATCCAAGAGGTTGTCACTATAGATATAGGAGAGGCAGTGAGGGTTGCAGCAGTAAGAATGGAGAGCGTCTCCACAGTTAAAGGAGTTCTCTGACATAACCCCTTCACCTATTCCTGTATCACTGCCTCTTCATGTTAGGAGAAAAGAAAAAAAAAAGTCAGACTTTAAAGGGGTTGACCACTTTCTGGCTCCTTTTCACCAATGTGTAAGACAACTATGGCACCAATATAGCCTTTGTGCTGTTTGCTATATTTTATATGCCATGTCCCCTAGTTAGGCAAATCTTTGTACTGTGCTGTCTACACATAGGTCCTGTCCAAGATGGCCACCGAAAAGTCATGTGACCAGGCAAAAACTAGACATGGATCTCAGCCTTCTCCACTCAAACACACTGCAGCTGTCATCTGTATTTGTTCTGTTGGGAATTTAGTGCAGGTGCATTGTGTTGAATGGAAGAGACATGACAGAGGTGGTGTCTGGTCACATGATCCTCCATCAGCAGCCATTTTATGAGGTGGACAGCACAAAAGACTAGGGGGACATGGCTTATGATATATAGAAAATGGCACAGAATATCAAAGAGTGGCACAGAATATCAAAGAGGATTAGTAGGTGCCATATAATCATCTCACAGACACATTGATCAGCAGTAACCAGAAAGTGGCCAACCCCTTTAAAATAGGCATAAATAGTCAGATCTCATTAATACAATAAGGGCCCCTTTGTCAGATACGTGGCTTCCATGATAAACTTACATGCCTGGCCAATACAAGCATGCATGTTTATTGAAGACAGGGTACATGCAGCCAGCTTTAGAATTTACTTCATAAGAAGGATCTGCTCCCCACACATTGTGGTCTCCTAGTGTATGAAACCCTTGTCTTCCTAAGTTTTGAGGGCTCATCATGAGCACTGAACCCCGCCCAGAGGCTTTTCTTACCTAGGAGCCTGTAGAAGGCCTGGCGCTCCTGAGGTTGGAGATGAAGCGCATTTGCCACCTTAGATCTGGTTACTGGAGCCTCTCTCTCAGGGATTCGCGTCTTGCGCGCTCCAACAACCCTGGTGTACTGATGTCCCCTCACCATGCCTTGCTTCACCACGCTGCCGCCAGTTCCTGCGGCCCGAGGGGCAGTCTGCACGTGCCTCATTGTGGGAGGGAAAGTGGGACGAGATTAAGGGTTGATCTGAAAAATAAGTGGAGAAGTTCAAACACCTCACAATATACTAGCACAGTCACTGTCTATGGAGGTGTCTGGCTAAGGAGGTTGCTCATGAAGGAACATCTGGTAATCTAATGGAGTATAGAAGGTGCAGGCCAAGAAGTAGGAGTTACATGACTGTGGGCAAGCTATACATACACCAGTGTGCACACCATCAGTAAAACCCTACATACACCACCACAAAGCTCAGCCCCTACACCCAGTATACTGGAGGACCATACATGACCCAGTATTACCACCATCTCAGACAAGAGCCACCAATATGGTGGAACAGACAGCAGCTTACAGCTGTGGGTGACCACACATCCTCCACACACCGCTCACAAAACCCACAGACAAAGGCCACCTGGCGGCTCACATATATACTGCACCACCACGTGTGGGCGGGGCCTCCACGTCCTAGCTTCCCGCCTACAGCCACAAGAGGAGGAGATCACATGACAGGAGCCCAAAAACTACAACTCCCAAAGGCGGTCATGCTGGAGGACTACACGGTCTAGAGATCCCTGACCTACGGCACGTGACCACCAAGCAGAGTTCCCTGCCATCACGATGGGACGCTCCCGGCCATACAATCTAGGGAACACAGTGCAGCGCGCCCACTGACCTGAGCAGAGGCAGTAACCAGCTACAGGTGGCTATGTCACCCACCCGGCCTCCTGTACGCAGGCTACAACCAGGAGGGGGGTTAGAATCCCGTCCCCTGCACGTGCCGCTGCTCTTATACCCCGCCCAATCAATCCCCGCACAGTTGGAGCGTGGGGGCGTGGCCTGAGGGGGCTGATTGTTCCTAGGTGGTCACCTGGAAGGTTCAGGTTCGGTGTCTCTATCAAGCTATGTTCACATGGAAAATTTTCAGTGCTAAAAAAAAACCTGATGGAGAATCCATGTTTCTTTTTGTTTTTTTTACACTACCCTTTAGGTGAGGATTTTTATCCCTAGCCATTTTCAGTGGAATTCCGGAAGCAGATTCCACGTTAAAAATGGACGGAGCACTTCTTTTTTCCACAGTGTGTTTGTCTCTGTATGGTTTAGGGCTCATGCACATGAACGTATTTTCTTTCCGTGTCCACTCAGTTTTAGGGATTTTTTTTGCGGACTGTATGCGGAACCATGCATTTCAATGGGTCTGCAAAAAAAAAAACCAGAAGTTACTCCATGTGCATTCCATTTCCGTTCCACAAAAAATAGAACAAGGATAGGACTGTTCTATTAGGGGCTAGCTGTTCTGTTCCGCAAAATACGGGATGCACATGGATGTTATCCATATTTTTTGGGGATTCGTGTTTTGTGGACCGCAAGATACATACCGGCGTGTGCATGAGCCCTTAGGCTAGGGCTTCACTGCTCGCGGCCAGGATCGCTGAGTAGCGGGGATCCCATAGAAATGAATAGGATCGCAGTTGCAAGAAGTCCAGCCCTGTTGGATTTCTTGTGACTGTGGCAGCGATCCTGGCTACAACCAGTGTCACCATGTAGTCCTAGCCTTAACATGTGGATTCCCCTTTGAAATCAATGGGTAAATTCTGCATGCATTTTTGCTGTGCAATCTGCGCTGAAATCCTTGCCTGAAATACTGTATGAACTCAGTCTCGGTTTGTTCACAGGGAGTATTTTGGGGGGCAGATTGTGGTGTAGGTTCCGTTCGAAATATACATGCAGAAATTAGCAATTCATTTCAAAGGGGAATTCGCATGTTAAACCATACGGCGCTTTTTTTTCCGCCCACGAGGGCACAGTTCACATCACCGTTATGGATTCCGTTTTTGTTTCCCGTTATAACATGGTTATAACAGAAAATAACGGAATCCATAAGACGGAAGTCGAAACGGAAGCCTTCAACCCCGGCCCTGTTTTCACCTTCCTGACCAGGCCATTTTTTGCAAATCTGACATGTGTCACTTTATGTGGTAATAACTTTGGAACGCTTTTATTTATCTAAGCCATTCTGAGATTGTTTTCTCGTCACATATTGTGCTTCACGACAGTAGTAAATGTGTGCCAAAATATTTCATTTTTATTTATAAAAAAATACCAAATTTACCAAAAATTTGGAAAAATTTCCAAATTTCAATTTCTCTACTTTCAAAATATATAGTAATACCTCCAAAAATAGTTATTTTACATTCCCCATATGTCTTCTTTATGTTGGCATCATTTTATAAATGTCATTTTACTTTTTTGGGACGTTAGAAGTTTAGAAGCCATTTTTCAAATTTTCAACAAAATTTCCAAAACCATTTTTTTAATCACCAATTCAGATATAAAGTGATTATGAGGGGCTTACATAATGGAAACCACCCATAAATGACCCCATTTTAGAAACTACACCCCTCAAGTTATAAAAAACTGATGTTACAAACTTTGTTAACCCTTGAGGTGTTCCACAAGAATTCATGGAAAATGGAGGTGAAATTTAAAAATTTCACTTTTTTGGTAGACTATTCATGTTAATAATTTTTTTCTTGCAAAACAGCAAGGGTTAACCGCAAACTAAACCTCAATATACATTACTCTGATTCTGCAGTTTACAGAAATACCCCATATGTGGTGGTAAATGTCTCTATGGGTTTGTGGCAGTGGTCAGAAGGAAAGGAGCGCCATATGGATTTTGGAGGCAGATTTTGCTAAAATGGTTTTTAGGCACCATTTTGTAATTGAGAGACCCTGACGTACCCCTTCAGTGGAAACCCTCAAAAAGTGACCCCATTTTGGAAACTATACCATTCAAAGAATATATTAAGGGGGGTTCTGGCCACTTTGACCCCCTAAGCGTTTTATGGAATTTGGAAACACTAGGCTGTGAAAATGAAAAGTTTCATTTCTTCCAATAAAATGTTGCTTTAGCCCCAAATTTTTCATTTTCACAAGGGGTAACAGGAGAAAAGCACCCCATAATTTGTTACCCATTTTCTCCTGAATATGGCAACACCCCATATGTGGTGGTAAACTGCTGTGGGGGCACATGGCAGGACTCAGAACAGAAGGAGCGCCATATGGATTTTGCAGCACAGATTTTGATGGATTGATTTGTGGGAGCCATTGATTTTTATTTTTTTGAGTTATTGTCTTATGTGGGGGCTCATTTTTTGCGGGACGAGGTGACGTTTTCATTGGTACCATTTTGGGGTACATAAGACTTTTTGATCGCCTGCTATTACACTTTTTGTGAGGCAAGGTGAAAAAAAATGGCTGTTATGGCATAGTTTTTTTTTATTTTTTTTGCAGCATTTACCTGGGGGGGCCATCTCATGTAATATTTTTATAGAGCAGGTTGTTACGGACGCGGCGATACCCAATATGTCAAACATTTTTATTTTTGGAAAGTTTTACACATTAGATGCATTTTTGAACAGAATAAAATCTTTTTTTTTGTGTTGCTATTTTCTGAGAGCCATATTTTTTTTATTTTTTGGGCGATTGTCTCAGGTAGGGTCTACATTTCTGCGGGACGAGATGACGGTTTGATTGGTACCATTTTGGGGTAAATACGCCTTTTTGATCGCCTGCTATTACACTTTTTGTAAGGGAAGGTGACCAAAAAAAGGCTGTTTTGGCACAGTTTTTTTTTTTTTTTTTTACTGCATTCACCTGGCAGGGTGGATCATGTGATATTTTATAGAGCCGGTCGATACGGACGCGGCGATACCTAATATGTCTATTTTTATTTTTTTCACTATTTTTTACAATTTTTTTTATATTATTTTGTGAAAAGGACGCTTTTTTTTGGAACTTGAAACTTTTTTTTGTAAAACTTTATTTTTTCACTTTCTTTTTTTACACTTTTTTAACTTTTGGGGTCTGATCCCCTTTACAATGCATTGGCTGGGGGCTGGATCTCACAGGCTACCGTAGATAGCAGCCGGATGCCTAAGGAAGGCATCCGGCTGCTATCTAAGCCATCGGGTCCCCGTCACAGCAGCGCGGGGAACCGATGGACATCCGCTCCGACCGCCCGCATCGCATGTGTCGCGGTCAGCGCTGACCGGGGCACATGAAGGGTTAATATGCCCGCATCAGTGTTTTCACCGATGTGGGCGTACGCAGCAGGGGTCCGGCTACTGGAAACAGCCGGACCCCCGACTCTGATCGGGCGGGTGCAGGAGCTGTACTACGGCGCTGGTCGGTATCTTACTTCCCGCAGCGCCGTACATGTACGGCGCTGGTCGGGAAGGGGTTAAGAGGCATTACGTTTTGATCCGTCCTAATAGAAGTGTATGGGAATCATATCGGATCCGTCTGGTTCCCATTATGCATGACGGAAAACAAAGTCCTGTCGACAGGATCCGTTATGCTGCCCATAGACCTCTATTATGACGGATCAAAATGGAATGCCTCTTAAAGGCTTCCGTTTTTACTTCCGTCTAATGGATTCTGTTATTTTCCGTTGTAACGGGAAACAAAAACAGAATCCATAACGGTGATGTGAACATATCCTTAACATGCTAGTATAATTGTACGCCTGTTTTTCTCCGCCTCTTCACAGACTACAACAGCCGATATCCTGCTGCCACTGCTGCTAGTAAGAAGGTAAGTATGTGCTGTTTATTTATTTATTTTTTTACTTTCTGTGAGGGGCATGTTTCATGTGTGGGCATATTACTGGGGGACACAATGTGGGCATATTACTAGGGGGGCACAGCTGGACATATTACTGGGGGCACAGCTGGGCATATTACTGTGGGCCCAATGTGGGCATATTACTGTGGGCATAGCTTGGCATGTTACTGGGGGCACAACTAGGCATATTACTGTGGGCACAGTTGGGCATATTACTGTGGGCACAGTTGGGCATATTACTGGGGGCACAATGTGGGCATATTACTGGGGGCACAATGTGGGCATATTACTGGGGGCACATAACTGGGCATATTATTGTGAGCACATAACTGGGCATATTACTGCGGGCACATAACTGGGCAT